>VMDR010003709.1:0-68627 GCA_007922815.1 Macrotus californicus
CAATTCAAGCCACATACATAATTACATGTTTTCTAGTAGCTACAATAAACCATTAAAAAGAGACAGATGTAATTGATTTTAATAGTGCATATTATATAACCCAGACTACCCAATAATATCATATCAATGTTATCAAATAGAAAATTATTAATGACAAAATTTTACATTTTATTTTGCATTAAAAAGTCTTTCAAATCTGGTAGGTATTTTACACTTACAGGACATTTCGATTTAAGTTCTAAATTTCATCGGCAACACTTGGTCTGTATTTATAGTGGACGTAACGTATGGCTGAAAAAAAAATCGATTCACGTGCTCAAACATATTTAAAAGTTCTCCAGTAACTGAGTTTAGTATCTGTTCTTAATTTTATATTTAAAATTATGAAATGAAGTAAAGTTAAACATCCAGTGTTTGGGTCACACTAAGCCTCATTTCAAGTGTTCAAGAGCCACCTTAGAAAGTTCAAGAGGACAGCATTGAGCACGTCACGCTTTCAAGGGGAATTCGCCCTGCGCCTATCCAACTTGCTAGACACTGTAGATGATAAAACTCAAAACGAAGTAGAAGAAAGTAAATAAATAAACTGGGGAGTGGTGGTGGAGGATAAACAAAGCCTTCAGATTTGCTTGGATTTGAACCTGGCTCTGACTGGTTCAGTCTTGAGGTCATATGTGACACCCCTGTTTGGACACTGAGGAAAGGGGGACAAGAAAAGATTCCAAAGAGTATACCTGTGAGCATGATCTGTACCAAGTTTATCTGAAGTAGGTCTTCCTGTGGTAAACTGAGGAGGCTGTAATAGTCAGCCCCTGTATCTGAAGTACTCATTAGCACTCGTTAACCTTAAATGCCTTTCATTATTTGGTCCTATGTATAGGGTCTGCTTGTGAAATCCAATTTTAAGTCCCTGGAGAGTAAGGACAGAGTCTCAGGCTTCTGGGAACCTTAGCACCTACTAAGATACGCTCCCTGCAGGACATGAGTGCTCACAAAATAATTGTTGGTGGAGATAGTTGAGCAGCAGTGAATGGCCATTGTATTTGGATGGGGGTTTTCACTCTCTGAGGCACTTCAACATGCACTGTTTTCCCTGAAGGCCAAGTCAGAGTTAGCAGAGACAGATTTCAGGTGATGATTATGGGGGTGCATCTGACCAAACTCCACCCAATAGCTGTAGGCAAACAAGATGCCTTCATTTTAAAATAAGATGCTCTCTCCTTATGTGGCAGGCCCCCATTTCTGCTTGGCAGTGGGAAAGGTATTTAGTCCCATCCGGTAATTGTATCCAGGCTAGTAATTTTTGAGATACAGGTTTTTAAAGTCCCTTTAAAAATATTAGAAATTCAGCCACTATAAACGCAGCCACTGTTCTATACTATGTGGTTTCCTTGCTTCCATCCCCCTTCTCCCATCTGGTACCTGAGCAGCACTCAACCACCAACCAGCGAGGTCAGGAGGAGGCCTGGAAGTTGCTGACACGGGCAGGGTACCATGGTGGAGTCAGGCAAGCCTCTATCTGATCTGGTCTGCCAGCACTTTCTGCGGGCATCGCCACACAGCTGTGGTGAGAATTAAATGTTATAGTTTCATACAAATCACTCAATCCGGTGTATGCCATAGTAAATTCTCAGTTTTGAAGAAGTGCTCTTTGTTTATAATATATTTACCATAGGAGGGAAATGGCTTTATTCCCATTTCACAAATGGGGACATGGAGGAATGAAAACATTAACTTTTGAAGTTACAGAGATGGCAAGTGAAGAGTTAGGGTTTGAATATAGGCTACATGAGTGTCGGGACCGGCCTGTACAGCCTTCTACTTCAGACTAGATGCACTGAAACATCACTGTAAAGAGAAAGACGAGATCATCCTCACAGGCTGTGTAAGACTGACCTGTCTGGGGCCGAGTCTGGTCTCAGCAAAGTCAGTTAGGCTGAAACTTCTTCCTTCTTGCAGCTACAGCCTACCTCTGTGGGGGCTACACAACAGCAAACAACTAATTCTAGAAGTGTTTGGGGGTGGAAGTGACCGATCCGCCATCACTTGTGTTCTCCCAACGCCCAGAACACCCACTGCAGCCTTTGCAGTACTTCATTGTATTGCACCCAAGTCTTTGTGCATCTGCCTTCTTCTCTTGTCTGTGAAGACAGACCTGGCCTCTGATTCACCCAAATCTCTGTCCTCTGGCAAGGCAGATCAGCACAAGCAGAGAGGCAGGCGGTTTTTACTGTAGATTTCAATAACTTCTGGGTCCATCATAAACACTCAAAAAACTGCAGTTGACTTTATAAATTATTACTAGTCATTCATTTTTCACTATATTATGTATGCCCAGGGAAGATTTGCTGAATGAATGATAAATACAGCACATTTTTGTACCTGAAGTTCTTCAACTCCAGACTATCGGTCACCCTCTAGACCAAATGACCATCCAAAATGTCTTCAAGCTCTACTTGACCCAGTTGTGACTGGCTGAGTCATGGGGACCTCTCCAAGTCTCTGAGCATATATATTGGTTGCTACATCATTTATTCATTTAACAAATATTGCCAAAGAATGAAAAATGTATTGTCTTCATTGGTTTTTCAGCAACATAATAACTACTGTGTTCTCCTTCCAAAGAGAGGGGAGTTTTGTTCTTGGCATAAAGCTTTAGGAAAATGACTTTTCAGATAAAAGAGTTATTTTTATTTGGCTCAATACTAAGCAGATGGAAAGCTATAAATGGTGACACCCTCCCCCTTTGGTTTCTAACAGAAGCAAACCTCATTGCTAATAGCATCTAGGTACTTCAGGCTTGAAGGTGGGACTTATTATAATAATAAAAAGTAGATAAGCCTTTATACTTCCCAGAGCTCCATCTCATTTAGTGTCATTACAGCCTCATGACACCTTTGTGATCAGGCACGCTACATTCTCAGTTGTAATGAACCACAGACAGCCACACAGCCCAGAAAAGAGGAGCTGGGGCTGGGACTGAGGTCATCTGTTTGCCAAACAGAAGCCTGTCCAAGATCTCCCTGTGCCCTAGACATGCAAGGGAACCGCCAAAGTGACAACCCATGGAATCTTTTCCTTGAGCTTTCTACTTTTGGGAATTTTAAGTATTTATCTGAAGTGAGAGGGTTTAAAATCAAGTTTTCTTATTTTAAATATAGATTTATTTCTAAGTTCAGCCCTAATTTGCTCTTCTGAGCATGATTACCTCTTGGTGTGATTAGCATTTGTCCTTTCCCATTCTATTACACCTAAAGTGATTGCAGGTGACTCTGTGTAGAGGAACACAGTGTACATTAAAAAACTCACCTGCCCAGCCCTCCGGCAGCATGGCCAGTGTTTACTGTCTACCAAGTATGTGGACTGAGGGACACAGAGTGTGCAGCTGAAAGCAGGTGGTGTCATCCTCCACCTGGAGGGACCTCACCAGTCTGGAGAAGTCCTTACAAAATCTGTCAATGTCCTCAAACCTGGGATCATAAAACTAGACTGGAGTTTGCTCCTTGAAGACCAGCTGCATGCTTGAGGTACAATGTTTCTCAAGAGGTGCTATAGCCATTTTATAGCCATTTTAGGTGAGATGTTTCTTGGTGACATGACTGACCTGCCTGGGGCAGGATATTTAACATCCTTGACTCTTGCCCAATAAAGTCCGTTAGCAACTTCTAGTCACTGTGAGAAGCAAAATCAAAGAGACACCACCCACCCATCCCCATTAAACTCTCTCCATGAGGCAGTACTGGTCCTGGATGAGACTTTGCAAATGACAGGATGCAGTCATTGGCCAATGATGTTAGGGAAAATAAATATGTGTAAGCTATGGCTAATATAGGTGCAACATACTTCAAGGAGCCAGATGTTTTTTTAGTAACACATGTGACATACATTCAGAACATTTCTGATGATGAAATGATTTCTACATTTGGCCTCTTCAGTTCTCAAATAGAAACAGAGCATTTGCCAGATGTGTGTGACTTTGCTGCAATATAATGTCAGTAATAAAAGCTAACACCTATAGTACTTTCTTCATACCATGTGGGGGAGCTTTGTCCAGCAGAGCCCTCCCAGCCGTCATGGATGAGAATAAGTCTACCAAGACATGATCTGCTTGGGGAGGAAAGGTAGCCAATCTCTGAGAGGAGAAGGGCCTTGAGCCTGTTCTTCAATGGGCTTTTATTGGGTTCAGTTTGCTCAGGAATATGGGTAAAGCTCATCAGTCATTGTCAGGCAGTAAGGATCAAACAGTACATAACATTCAAAGAACTATGAGGGCCTATCCTGAGTCAGGGTCAGTTAGCTAAAGAGTCATAAAACTTTGGAAAACAAATTCATTTCATGCTTGGACCCTTATCAGAAAATTGAGGACATTCTTATCAAAGCAGGTTTCACAGGATTTTATGCATTTTTTTCTTAGGCCTGATGGCCCTGGGGAGCCGCCCATTTCTGCCCAGGGCTGCACCGCCCTCCAGCATTGATTTAGGCTTAAGTCAGGTGGGGCAAGTAAGGCAGCCAAGGTGTTAGGAGACTTCTTGCAGATAGAATGAGGACTCAGGCTATGTTAATGCTGAGGGATGAGGGTCCATCACCCCCTTTTTCTATAGTCCCCCAAGTCCTTTCCTGCTGGCCCCATCACAACCATGCCTGTCTTAGGTCGTCCCACCCTTGAGGAATCTTACCCGTCATTGGCTAACCAGTCATCTGCCAGGGGCCAAGCAGGGTGAAGTAAAAGGGAGCAGAGGCAGAATCCCTGCCAGGAAGATCAGCTTTGTCTCCTTAGTGGCTTATGGGCCCAAGGTCTCTTTACTCAGCCTTAGCCAGGGGGGTTACAGCTTCTGAAACCAGGCAGGGCGGTTCCCAACAGTACCACACATTAAGTGTTTTGCTTATGTTAGCTCATTTAATCCTCCCAACAATCAACAATCCTATGAGGTAACTATTAGTAATATATTCCCATTTTACAGATAAGAACACAGGCACAGAGAGATAAGTGACTTGCCCAAGGTCCCATAGGTAGTTAACCACAGGGGTAGGATTTGAGCCCAGCTTCTCTGACTCCAGAGCCAGATTTTTAACCATCTGTGCTTGGATGAAGATCTAGAAATGAAGTTCTCTGCTCTCAGCACTCTGTGGGTGGGCCTCCCTATTAATCTCATACAAATGCCGCAGCTGTGAGATGTATAGCAAGTTGGGGTGCTCCGAGATTAGAGGTTCTCTGAGAAGTGAGGCATCCTGTTATAAGCATCAGGAACAGGACATGGAATTATCTGCATGGAAACTAGAGTTGGTAACTTAAAAGCTTTTTGGTCTCAAAACCTCTTCATACTCTTAAACACTATTAATGACCCTCAAGAGCTTTTGTCTATGTGGATTATATTGAAACTTGAAAGGTTGGTGTTCATGCTGCCTGTCACGACCACAACCAGTAAGTTGAGACAAGAGCTGAATCTTTATGGGCACTTTATTCAGATGCCAGAGATCTGAGAGGATGGCGCATTATGTACCCTAACAACTGTCTTAACATCTCATCTCAAGCCAATCTTTTTTATAAGGAGAAGGAAAGGGTAGATAAGAGTTTGGAATTCAGGGAAAAAAGGTTCGTTAGATGAAAGTGGCAGTCCGGCAATTTTCCCAGTATCTCTTCATCTGCTGACCAGTGATTCTTTACCTGTGCCCTGGTTGGCAGACGTTGTCTCCCTGGAGCACAAGGGCCCAGATACCAACTTGGTCACTTACAGCCCACCTGGGGCACAAGGGTGGAATTGCTTGCAGGCCTCCTGGAGTCAGGGTAGGTCATGCCATCCAGTTCCTGTGACAACAGCTTTCCACATGCATTAATTACTTGGTCTATTAAATATAATGAAGGTAAAAAAAATTAAGCTTTTGAGTTCCCCCCATCAATATCTGTCAATATTTGCTGTATTAAATTAAAACTAAGAAACTTTCAAATGCTCATTTCTTAATTTATTTCAAAATAACAATAGTAAACTCATTACAAGTTAACATAATATAATTTGACCAAAAAATACATTTTCCAAAATCAAATTAGTGTGGGAAGTGGCAATGTGCACATTTTTGCAGGCTCTTCCATGCCTACCTTAGTAGAAGACAGCTAGCCCCTCACATCTACTTCTGCCTGCAGTCTGTTGCAATGTGTTGCTTAGGTCAAAGTAGGTGAAGAAAAAATATGGCCTTGCCAAGGTATGTCATTGGAAAAGAGAGGGGTATTTAATAATCTTCTCAGGTAATTATAGATATTCTTCTCTGATACTATACCAGAGCTCCATAAGTAATAGTTTCTGAAAGGTTAATAACAGTAAAGAATCTGAAATCACGTTAATGAACTAACACAATGCTATATGAAAATCCATTGATCAATTTTGCACTTTGAATGAGTCCTTCACCCATACATGACTACATAACATTATGCATTGGTCATTTTGAAGATACTGATTGATTCGTTGTTAAATACATCTTTCAAGATTTGACATAATTCATTATATGGTATCAAACAATCACATTCATTCATATCATTGTCCATCTCCTCAGAAAAGTATTAAAATCTAGTATATTGTCAAATTCACTGTGGCAGACGTCAGTTTTCCAAAATTGAAAACTTGGATTTTATTTTTGGTGACAAATGCGACCCACTCTTTTCCCTGAAGTGACAGGCTTACTTAAAAAAAAAAATGTCTGCCACACACTCAAGTTTGAATAAACATAGTTTGTCTATCCATCATTCTTTTTAGTCAAATTGGCATTTCACGAAGAAAGGTCCTAGTTCAGTTCCCAGCTAATCTTAATTCATACAAATGCTTTCCCTAGAGACAAGCCAGCCTCCTTTGCTTTACAAAGGTGTTTTATGTGTAGTTTCCGTTTTGGCACACAGAATACTAAAATACATGTACTAAAGGATTAAGATTTTGCCCTGGCTGTTGTGGCTCAGTGGACTGAACACAGGCCTGCAAACCAAAGGGCCGTCGGTTCACTTCCCAGTCAGGGCACATGCCTGGGTTGCAGACCAGGCCCCAGTAGGGGGTGCACAAGAGGCAACCACACACTGATGTTTCTTTCTCTCCCTCCCTTCCTCTCTCTAAAAATAAATAAATAAAATCTTTTTAAAAAGACAATAAAAAAGGATTAAGGTTTAATAAAATTGTTCTGTATTTAGTATATTATTAAAGTCATTCTTAAGTGCAATTGCCCTTATTTATTTGTCTGTCTGTTTGCTTTTTATTGTGACTGTACGTGACAAAGAATGCAGTTAGGTGCTACTAGACACAACACTTTCATTCACCATTGTTTTTGTACCATTAGTGCAAATATCAACACAGTGAAAAGATCAGATAATACCTTAGTGTTAATAGGATGGATGATAAGTCTGATTTTGTGAATCCTGCCAAAAAGGGTCCTGGGGATCCGGTGATACACAGATCATACTTTGAGAAGCTCTGTCCTAGAGTATCACAATTGCCCAGGGGATAAACACAGGAAAGAACAAAGAAAGCTCTAGATTTAGATCTAGATTTAGATTTAGATTAGATTTAGATTTAGATATTAGTCCTTGATCTGCTCCTTACTAGCAAAGTGACCTTGGGTAAACCATTTAATCTCTCTGAGACTCAGTTTCCTCATCTGAAACATGGAATCAATACAATCTGCTATTCAAGGGTATTCAAGGATAGGAACAAAATACATTCTAAAAATCAGTCTCGGTGAATTCATTCATTCACAAATTTCCCCCAGAATCTGATGGGAAGAACTGAGACAATGACATCAATTTCTGCTGGTACTTTGAGAGGTGTGCCACTACAGTGGGGAAGGTACCTGTGAGACACAGAGAGGGCACTGAAGGGCTGAGCCATTGCCCTCCATCAGGCGCTGCAGGGGCTCACCTTCTGATCTGGTCGCTCATGAGAGGTTCTTGGTGAAGCTGAGTTCAACCACCTTAGGCCCCAGCCAGTGTTAGATGGCTCCCAGAGGTGTGACAGCTGCTGGCCTCATTTCCCCTTTGCTGGTCTAAAGTGCATGGGCATCTGGATGTTGTATTCCCACACACAGTTCCTGGCACAGCAGCCTTCCCACCCAAGAAAGCATGTTGGAAAGCAAGGGTTTTTTTCCAATAAACTTCTTATTTTAAAATAATTTTAGTTGTATAGAAAAATTGCAAAGATTATATAGAAACTTACCAAATACTCCCACCTCCCCATCTTCCATGTTAACATCTTTTTTTAATGTACTAAGTTTTTTTCCTTTTATTGTATTTTTTCCATTACCCTTTAGTCTCCTTATACTCCCCTTCCCCCACCAATCACCACATTGTTGTCCATGTCCATGAGTCCTCTTTCCTTTTTGCTGAATCCCACTACCCCTACCCCACCCTCAGTTGTCATCCTGCTCTTTATGAGTCTGTCTCTATTTTGCTTGTTGGTTCAGTTTGTTCATTAGATTCCTCATGAGTGAAATCACATGGTACTTGTCTTTCTCTGACTGGCTTATCTCACTTAGTATAATGTTCACCAGGTCCATTCATACTCTTGCAAAGGGTAAAATTTTCTTCTTTTTTATAGCCAAGTAGTATCCCATTGCGTAAGTGTCCCATCGTTGTTTTATCCATTCACTTGCTGATGGGCACTTGGGCTGTTTCTGTATCTTGGTATTTGTAAATAGTGCAGCAATGAATATAGGGGTGCTCATGTTCTTTTGAATTAGTTTTTTGGGTTCCTTCCAACATATTCCCAGAAGTGGGATCGCTGGGTCAATAGGCAGATCCACTTTTAATTTTTTGAGGTATATCCACACTGTTTTCCACAGTGGCTCCTTCAGTCTGCATTCCCACCAACAGTGCAAAAGGGTTCCCCTTTCTCCACATCCTCATCAGCACTTGTTGTTTGTTGATTTATTGATGTTAGCCATTCTGACTGGTGTGAGATGACATCTCATAATTTTAATTTGCATTTCTGTGATAATTAGTGACATGAGTGTCTTTTCACATGTCTATTGGCCATGTGTATGTCCTCTTTGGAGAAGTCTCTATTCAGATCCTTTGCCTATTTTTTAATTGGCTTGTTTATATTTTTAGTGTTGGGTTTTGTAAATTCTGTATAAATTTTGTATATTATCCCTTATCAGATTTATTGGCAAATATGTTCTCCCATTCTGTGGGTTGTCTTTTTACTTTGTTGGTGTTTTCCTTTGCTGTGCAAAAACAGTTTTTGTTTGATGTAGTCCCATTTGTTTATTTTTTCTTCTGTTTCCTTGCCTGGGGAGCTATATCTGATAAAATATTACTACAAGCTATGTCCAAGATTTTGCTTCCTGTGTTTTTTTTCTAAGATTTTTATGATTTCAGGTCTAACATTTAAGTCTTTAATCCGTTTTGAATTTATTCATGTGTGTAGTATAAGAAAGTGGTCTAGTTTCATTTTTCTGCCCCATATCTGTCCAATTTCCCAATACCATTTATTGAAGAAACTATGTTAAGCCCATTGTATGGGCATGCTTTCAATGTTGAATATTAATTAATTGACTATAAAGGCATGGGTTTATTTCTGGGGTCTCCATTCTGTTCCATTGATCTATGATCTGTTTTTATGCCAGTACAATATTGTTTTAATTACTATGGCCTTACAGTATAGTTTGATAATAGGTAGCATGATTCCTCCAACTTTGTTCTTCTTTCTCAGGATTGTTGTTGCTCTGCGGGGCCTTTTGTGGTTCCATATAAATTTTTGAAGTATTTGTCCTAGTTCTCTGAAATATGTCATTGGAATCTTGATAGAAATTGCATTAGAGCTATAGATTGTTTGGGTAGTATGGCCATTTAAAAGTGATGTTTTTATCTGGAAATGTTAAGTCTGGTCTTTTCCTTTTGAAGTACATCATCTCTCACCCCCGTAGTGCTTTATTCATAATAAATTCCAGTGACAGCCCTCCCAACAGATCACGACAGCCCAGCGTGTCACTGACAATGGAAACTGCAGTGTTAAATATCCTTCCATCTCAGGACTCCATCCTGGGACCTTTCTTTATTTTTTTATTAATTTTTTATTGTTCAATTACGGTTGTCCCCATTTTCCTCCCGTTATTCTGCCCTGCCCTCTCACCTGTAAGTGGAACCTAACCAACAAAACAAATAAGCGAGCAAAACAGAATCAGAGGCATGGAAATGGGACCTTTCTTCCACAGTCTGTCTCGTGACTTGTGGTGGTGTCAATTTGCTATTTGATGTCATTCTGAGAAAGAAAAATTAAAATTTTAATTTATTAGCATGAATTTTATCATTTATCTCTCTACTGTGTGTACAATGCCCATTTTAAATGTGAATATAAGAGCAGTTAACAGCTGTGCAGAATCTCTGAAAATTACAGGATTTGCATTTTGTAGCTCATGAGGCTTATGTATTAAATCCTTTACCGGAGCAGTGTAAATGTCACGTAAACCGAACTTAAAACTATTTTTATTCCACTTCTTGATACATACATATTCTACTAAAACTCCCCACCTTTGGCTTACAGATGGAAAAGACAGTCCAAAAATAAAAGGAACTATGGGGTTGTCTTATCTTTCCCTTTCCTGTCAGTCAGCATTTGCAGCATAAATTGTCGGCTACTCCAGAGAAGTAACAGGAGTAATAACACACATCAGGGCTCTTCGATTGATCATATTTTTCAAAATACCCCTGCCTTCTTTCTGTGGTCAAAACAATTTTGGTTCAAACAGATGGCCTCTTAGGGCGGTCAGCTCTCTGCTCACTCAGTCCTCAGTGTCACGTGCTTACCTTGCTATCACTGAGTCCTGCTGAACTCCCACGCATCCTGGGCCCACCAGAGTTCCATGCTCATGGGGCAGTCTGCATATGTGAAGGGGGCAGCAAGGACCATGAACCTGCATATTGCACCCATCTCTCTGCTCACAACATGCTCCGTTATCCATCAGACTTCATTTACAAAACACAAGTTCGAAGATAAAATTATTAAGAATTTCAAGGTAGTAACAGCAGAGATTTAAACCAAGCTCAGGATCTGCTTGAGCTGAGCATGAGCCCTGCATGGTCCTTAGGTCACATACCCATGAAGCCAGCCCTGCCCCATCGCCTCTACTCCTGCCACACTGGCCCTGAAATCCCTTAGCCTGATGTGTTTTTTCCTGCTGAAGGGCCCTATGACATGCTGTCCCCACTGCCTGACCCTCACTTTCCTTCCTCACGACCTGGGCATGTTCCTCTTTCTCTTCCTGTGGTCTCAGCTCAGCCATCTCATCCTTAGGTTAGCCCTGCCTGCCTGACTAGGTCGGAACTCTCCCAGCACCAGTCACCTATCACAATCGCCATTCTTCATTAAAGTGTGTGATCCTCCGACCACTTATCTCCCTCTACTACTGTACTGCCAGCATCTTGTAGGCCAGGACTGGTCTGGTTTTCTTCATCACTGTTTCATCGGTTCTGGGCACATCATCCCTAATTAATATTTATGAGGTGAATGATTGGATGAATAAATGAATGGAAATCTTTGCAACCAGAATATAAATGTCAGATGAAGAAGAGGGATAAATGAGGGTGACATGTCTTCCATGTTTTGTTCCAAGGGGGCTAAAACCCGACTCAGTCTGAGCTGGTGAAAACTAAGTGAGGATTACATTGGCCTTTGTGAAATACATCATTGGAATCTTGATAGAAATTGCATTAAATCTATAAATTGCTTTGTCTCTTCTACTAAGTGATGAGTGCTTTAGGATAAGGTACCCTTACGTTTTAAGGTGTCCAAGTCACTTTCTTTGCATCTCCAGGCCCAGCATAGTGCCTGGCACTTCATCAGCCCTCCAAAAATACAGGGCCTATTGAATCGAATCGAGCTGAATTTAGTGTGAGGAAAATACGTGGCCCTGAGATTCACTTCATCTCACCCTCCCCTGTGTCTCCTCTCCCCGCCTCCTCTTTGTCCTTCCTCTCCTGTCCTCTTGTGAAGGATTTTTGAGACTTGAGAACTACTTTAATTGTAATCAAATGTTTGCAACAGAAAATTACCCTCTTTTATTTTTGGTTTAACTGGACTCTTCAAAGAGAAATAGTCTGATTGTTCTTGTAATCAAGGCAGTGGCAGGGCACTTCAGAGAATGTCCCAAGGCCAGGCTGGACATATCCGGTAGTGATACTCCTATATTGGCATTGATCTCTGCATAGAATCACAAGGCAGGCACTTTAGAGGTTCATCCATTTAACCCCAGATAATTCAGAGCAGAAACAACTTGAGGATGAGAGGAAACCTGTCCTCCGCCCTGAGGGCTGCAGAGTGCAGAGTAGCTTTGTCAGAGATGCCGTGGCGGCCCTGAGCAACAGCTGGTGTAATGGGAACTTGCCTTCTTGTTAGGGCCTGGCCCACAACCTGTCTATCTTATCCATTATTCTGCAACTACATTTGGGAAATGGCCAGGAGGAGATAGAGTGAAAATGGAATGTTTATAATGAAATTGAAGATCAATGAAATAATAAAAATCAAAAGCCTAAAGGTAAGTTTGTTATTGATTGATCATCTCAGAAAATCTTGTTAGTAAGAGATCAGGGCATGCTTCCTATGTGTAAAGTGGGGGACTTCCCCCTGAGCGAGGTTTGAATGGGAATATAGACTGTGACAGGAAGCAATCCCCACAGTGGTCCCTGCAAAGTTATGGGGCTGCTTGGAGGAGGTACAGTGGAGTAGAAAGGACATAGACTTAGAAGTCAGCCATATCTGGGCTTTACACCAACTTTAGCCCTGTGACCTTGACCAAGTAATGACCTCTCTGATCCTTTTTCTTTTTTTAACTTGTGCGAACTGGTATAAAACATCTGCCTTACAGGTTTGTTATGAAGATTGAGTGAGGTCACCTGGGTGGAGGCACAAAGCTGGGTACCTGGCACAGAGCAGGCATGTTATCCCCTCCCACAGTGTCACTTTGGAACAGCTGGGCAGGTGCCTCATCACCCTGAGAGTGAGAGTCCCCTAACACTGTGTGCCCTCAGTGCTTCATGCTGGTTCCAGCAGTGCAGCTGGGGCAGTGTCAGACCAGGGCTGGGGTATCTCAGGGTAGATGCCCTCTTCCCAACACTACCTCCTGGACCACTTACATAATCGAGACCCAGAGAATCCATATAATTTGACTACATCAGCAATAAGTGGCAAGCCTGGATTGTGAATCCAGACCTCTGGCTCTCAGCCTGCATTTCACTCCACAGCGCCCTATGGCTGAACTCCTGGCTGCCCATGCCATGTGACACTCACACGGGCCTTAGCACTAGCACTCTGAACAGTCTTTCCAGACATCCAGATATTGTCTCCCCAGCAAGTCTGCAAACTCCCTCAGTACAGGAAGAGAGCATGTTTCAAATTTTCAGCACTTCCCAAGGCACGCAGTAGAGGGCTGACTTGCAGTCAGGGTTCAAAAACAAATACCCATCGATTGAGACAAGGAAGATGTTTTCGTGGCCTTTCATGTTAGTGCAGGGAAATAGTTATAGTATACATTAACCCAGCTGAGGGAGAGAAAAGCATTAATTTCACAACATGTTCAACCCATTATAAAGTTAGCTCCTCAGGCTCCACAGGGATTCCAGAACTCACACAGACTCACCCCCACTGTTTTGAGAGAAAATTGCAACTCAGAATGACATCCCTCTCCCCTCAGGAAAGGGTGGGTGGACAAACATGGGGGAGGCGGAAGGAATGGGGCTGCAGAAATGTGGGGTATTCAAACCAGGAGCAAAGGACAGAAGAACAGTGCAACTCACATTCAGCAAGCAAACAGCTTGGCTGGAGACCCTGTTAAAATGCAGACTCTGACCCGGGAGGGCTGGGTCGGCCCTGGGCATCTGGATTCTAACAAGCTGCCAGGCGATGCTCATGTTGCTGGTCCACAGAGCACACCTTCAAGTAGCAAGGATGTGGCCACAGGACTAAAGACTGAGGAGACTTTGGCCTTGTCCTCCTTCCCTCTGCAGTAATTTGTCTTTTGACTGTGGACCATTTTTAATCTCAGACTGGGAAAAGGGCAAGCAGGAAACCTGCTCAGAAAAGTAGGAAACCAGGGTCATTAGCCAGCTCCCCAGCACATGGCTGTCCCCTTTTTCTCTCCCAGACACACTTGATGGGTGACATTTCCATACGTGAAACGCTTCAGTTTTACCATCCACAAAATAGACGTGTTGGTCAAGATCTCTGGAGGCCTCTTCTGGTTTGACAGTTCTCTGTGCGGGGCAAATGGCCTGAGGTGTTGTTAGCTTTGCAAATCTGTTCTGTCCTCAATCTGACAGTTCTCAGGAACCCCCTCACTGTCTTTCGCCTTCTGCAGGAGAGATCTGTGCATTCAAGATCCACGGTCAGGAGCTGCCCTTTGAGGCCGTGGTGCTCAACAAGACCTCAGGAGAGGGCCGGCTCCGTGCCAAGAGCCCCATCGATTGTGAGCTGCAGAAGGAGTACACGTTCATCATCCAGGCCTATGACTGTGGTGCGGGGCCCCAGGAGATGGCCTGGAAGAAGTCACACAAGTGAGTTGCCTGACACACCTCGCTGGACCCCCTCCCACTCTCGTCCACCCATCTCTGTCACACACTGCTCTTCAGATATGTGTACCCAGTGGTCACACCATGGTTCTCCAGCTGCACAACTGCTGTCCTGTTCTTTAGGCCACTGCAGACCTGGCCACCAGCCGCTTTCTACACCTGAAATTCTCCATCCTTCTGCTTCCTGGGGAGATAGTCCTGCTCCACCGTCAGAACTGAGCTCAGGTTCCCTGGGGCAGCCCACCCCTGCAGACCTAGTTGGAACCTCTCCCTGGGTTTCTGCCATGCCACGTGCTTCTCTCTGTCCTGGCACTTTTCATTTGGGGCTGTAACTCCCTCCCTTACAGAGTTTGACTCAGAAACTCACACAGAGTCAGAGTGGTTAGGTTCTTACTCAGTGGAGGAGTGAATAAACAGGAAGGGATGAACAAGGGAAAGGAGAGACAATCAAGAGGAATATTGTTGCCTAAACCCAGGGGAAAAGGAAGGTCAAAGAATGAGGAGGAGTCTCGCTGGGTGGACTCACCGCAGGGGTCGGTGAGAGGGAGGACAGAGCACTCAGACCACACCCACCCTGAACGGCCCGTGGTTTCCCCATTTTCTTGGTGTTGGGGCCTGAGTCAGTGCCTGCAGGAGGTGAGGAGGTACGACTCTTCCTTACCACCATCTCTCCTTTCTCCGCATGTGGTTCCAGGGCCGTGGTCCACATCCAGGTGAAGGACGTCAATGAGTTTGCTCCCACCTTCAAAGAGCCAGCCTACAAGGCTGTGGTGACAGAGGGGAAGATCTACGACAGCATCCTTCAGGTGGAAGCTGTCGACGAGGACTGCTCCCCCCAGTACAGCCAGATTTGCAACTATGAAATTGTCACGACCGATGTACCTTTTGCCATCGACAGAAATGGTGAGTGTCCTGAGAGGACCCTGGCGGGAGTCAGGGAAACCCCCCACCGCCCCTTCTGATGGCCAGGTGGGCACCTGAATGTACTCAGCAGACGATGCCTCCCTTGCCATCACTGGTCTAGGCTCTGGAACCCAGAACTCAGTCCTGCACTAGAAGGGATGGCCTGACATCACTAGCAGCCCAGCCAGGTATGAATCGTGCCCCCCAAGATACCTACTCAGTGAATACAGTCTATAGAGCTCACAGTGCCACTGATCTGGATGCTGCAGATGGGTGGGTTTTCTGGTAGAATTTTTCAGTTGTCATCCAGACATGAGTCATGCCATCATCTTGGCCATGTCTGAGTCCTTTTCCTACATAACTAGGTGTAACCTCCCCTGACCATCCCCATATCTGGGAATGGAGATAGAGTAGAACCAAAAACAAACATGGGCCTGCCCAAATGGAGCTTACCATTTAATGGGAAAAAAAATTAAAATAAAAGATACAAAGTCAGGCGGCTTCAAGAGTGAGGTTGGTATGCAAAGCATGCCATGAACCAGGGTTGGGCAATAAATTAGCTCTGAGCCTCCTTATAGCCAGCACCTCAAGGGAAATACCATCAGTCACGTGCTTGCAGCTCTTCAGTGCTTCCAATGCTTCTTGATGTTGAGACCAGGGAGGAACTTACCCTGTGACTTTGTCTTCTGCGTCCTGAGAACTGCAGCAGATTCCAGAGCTGATGGGAGCCGAGGAGGAACCCTCATCCCTGGCCCCCAGTAGTTTCCAATGTGTCTTGTAAGAGGAAATCAATATTGCTAACACAAACAAAATTGTACTAAGGCCGTTTCCTTATAAAATGCTAAAACACTTGGAAATGACAGTTAGACACCTGATGTCACTAGATGCTAACTGTGTAGGACACAAGATCAGTGCCTGAGAAAGTAAGGGAGAACATACTGAACTTCAGTTAAACTTTGGTTCAGGACTAAGAAATAGGCAACTTCAAGTAGTAGAGCTCTCTCATAGCTTCTCCTGCAGACAGTTGGCCCATCCCTACCACACAGATACACATCACACCACACACACACACACGCCATTTCATAAAATATAAAGCAACTCTTTTGTATTTTTCCATTCCCTTGTGATCAGTTGTTCAATCTGTGTCCACAAAAACTTTGGAATTTGGGGAAGGAAATGCCCCTGATGAAGAGCAGGGCTAGAGAAGGAGGTCTCTGTGATGAGTGGCCAAGCTCCCCTTGACCTCCTGCCTTAGTCTGGAAAGCCACAGGCCAATAGGAGATGAGATGCAAATTATTTCATTAGAGGGTAAACTGCCCCAGTCATGAAGATAATTACTCACCTTGATGAGCCATTTCGCTAACATATGCCAATTTATTTCCCTAGCTGTCTCATTAAAAGTGAGTAATAGTTCCTTGCCAGGCCTCTGCCTCCAACATTGGTTTACAATATAAGATTAAGAGGAGAGTGGGCATTCCCAGGGAGTGTGGGCCCCAATAGTGAGGTTTACCAGAGTAGTTCTCCAAGTAATGAAGGCAAGACCTAGGGGCAGACACAGACATGGCTCCTATTCTAATGAGCTTCCCAATTGGCCCTTATCCATCACTCTTCTGGTGACCTTACAGGCTCCTTGAAGAAGTTCTTTGCATGCACATCAGAAAAAGTACTGCCAAGTGTGGGGCCCATTCATTGAGGCCTCATGGCTTCAGGTAGATGGCTCCTGGCCCCTCCAAACTAGTAGGCCTTTTGCTTGTGAGGAAAAGAAGAGGAGCAGGGCAGCAGGGAGGGTAGAAGACAACACGGAGTCAGAATGACCTATCTTCACTGAAGACTTGACCTTTTCCAACAGGTTCTCGGCCTGTGTCCACTGCGAGACCATGGCAGTGACAGTCCCTGTCTCACTGTGGGGGTGTGAGGCCCCAGGGAGAGAGGCAGTGCCTGGGGGTGACACTTGCAGGGTATGCTGCATGCAGGGAGTGCTCGATTCATGGCGCCATGATTATTAGATATTCACCTGGGTGGTTGGGGTGTGAAAGTTACTCCCTCACTCCCCATGGACTGCAATTATGAGCTGGTAACCCTGAGCTGGTGACATCACCCCATCTTGGGAAGTTCTAGATCAATTTTGAATGGCTACCAGGTCCCCATCTTCTGGCACTTGGCTGGTCTCTCAGAGATGAGTAGGGCTGAGATGCTCATTTCCATGAAACAGATGGAAAAACTGAATCCTGGAGCACAAAGAGCTTGCCTAACAGCACCTGTCCCACAGTTGGCAGAGCTGGAACTGGAGCCCAGGTACCTGAGTGCTGGCCCCAAGGCCTTTCCACCAGTGATATCATTATCCTTTGTGACATCTGATAGGAACGCATGGCAATGGTGTTTAAGATCAAAAACACAAAGTTGTGTCCTAATCCTACACCCACCACTGTGAGTGTGTGAGAGGGAGAGATCTTTGACAACGTACGTGAACCTTGCCTCAGATCCTCATCAGTAACATGGGAATTAAATATCTTGTATGCATAAGGGGGCAGGTATAGTGCAAACTGGGCACTCACCAGGGTGTGGACACAAGCCAAACTGTCTCCCACATTTGAGAATGACTACAGAGGGAGCAGCAGGGGTCTCAATGCCACCCACTCGCCACTGGACAGACTGTTCTATTTCTTGAGGGGCCATTTGGTCTCAGCTGAGCTGTCTGTCGGCAGGCCGCCCGGTGAGGAATGGCGCTCTGGTGCCTCTGAATGCAGTGTATCTTGGAGTCCAGCTTATTCTTAAAGGAAAGGAAAACACCTCTTTTCCACCTGACTAGAAAACTAGCACAGGGAAATTTGGGAAGCACAGGAAAGCATGAAGAAGGAACCCCACCAAAGATAACCACCAATAAAATAAAGTTTTAAAAAGATAACTGCTATTGGCCTTTTACCAGTAGATTTTTTATGACTTTCTAAACAAAAGTATGACCACACATTTCTTGCTTTTCTGTATCCTCCCATTTTTACTTAACATTTGATTGTATACGTTTTCCATCCTCAAAAATGCTTCATAATTACCCCTTTTAGCGCTGAGCAACATTCTGTCTCACACTCAGACTCTTCTACGTAGCTCTTCTTCTACTACCAGGCACGCAGTTCCTTTACTATTTTTCAGTGGAATAAATAATGCTGATATGGACATATTTTCACCTGTATTTGCAGTTTTTCACAATAAATGTCTGAAACTTCTATCATTTTTCTGGAATCAATTTTTAGATGTGGAATTGCATGCCCCAAAGGTGTGAATAATTGCAAAGTGACTGGCCTATATAGCTTTCCAAAAGGATTGTTCCAATTTAAATTCCATCAGAAGGCGTGTGCAGGTCCCTGTGCTTGTCTCATTGCATGGCCCTCCCCATACGAGTTTTAAGAAATTGCCCTCACTGACATTAAGGTAGGCGCAGACTGTCCTTCGAGAGTTAGCTACCCAGGTTCACTTGGACAGGGCACTAGGCCCAGGGGCAGCTAATTTACCTGGGTTAACTGTAGATGATGTTCTCCGAAGAAGGCACTGGTAGGAGAAATCATTTAAATGTGAGGAGGAAAAATAGAATTGTAACAGAAGCAACATGTATGGCTTCTTCTGAGCTATCAAACATTTCTCGCTGGGTGTCTTATGCAAATACTACTCTCCCCCACTCAACGATCGGTCACAACATTCGCTCTCATGGTGACCTAACGCTGCGGACTCCGTGCTCTGAGTCTCACCCTCACACGTGTGAAGGTGGTGGTGGCAGAGAAAGTGAATTCGTTTCTCAGACAGTTTCATTAAGACAGTTACGGAAGAGGAGCTGCAACAAATTGCGGCAAAGATTGCCGGCTTGTGTGTTTATTTTTCCAGCACAATCAATAGTGCTTGGTCTGCTTAATGTCACACGGCTTGTAAACCCTAAGCCTTCCTCTTCGAAGAGACATATCTTTTGAGAGCCATTTAACTTTAAAGAAAGAGGAAGTTAGAACTTTTTGTTGAAAATTCAATTTGATGTTGCTGCAACCTCTTTCTTGTGGTTGTTACAGGGCAGCCACCTGACAGAATTCCTCCCTGTGGTGACTGTAACCACGAACTGGTTTGTTAACAGAACCCGCCGGGAGTGTTACCAACCCAGTACCAAGCCGTGCCCGACCTGTGCGGGCCCCAAGCTAGACTGGAAACAAATACCTGGGGAAAAATAAAAGGGATTCTGAACACCAGTCATCAGGCCCAAAATATTTCAAATCCATTTTTATTCAGAGAGTTTTGGCCGGCTTTGTTAAAGTAAATTTTACTTCAAATCCATGGCCGCAGTTGCATTTTTAGAAACAGTGCAGAGCAGATAGCGGAATAGATGGTTCTCATTCTTGGTCCAGCGTCTGAGGCGACTTTGTCTCTGCTCCCCACCCCCACTCGCCTCCAGCTCCTCCTCCTCACGTCCACTCACGTCCGCAGCACCTGCTCCTGGCCTGGTACTGAGCGCCGTTTCATGCTGGGTGATGAGTGAGTCGACTTTTCTGATCTCTAAAACATCATGTGACTTTCCTAATTTCCCACACTTCCTTGCCTTAGTCCCTGCTGTCTCAATTCACATGAACAATATACATCAGTTAGAATGGGAGAAAGCTCATTACATAGCTTGCCCTGAGTTTGGATGAAACCTAAAAAATATGCCTGAGTCAGCCTTTCTATATTTGTTCATTTGCTTGTTGGGTTTTTTTTTTCAATTTTCATTTACTTAATTTCACTTCTGGTAAAGGGTGATGATGGTATTTGGGTTCTAACTGGCTGTCAGTTCCACCAGCAGAAAAAAATGCAAGAATGAAGTTACTCTCAACAAAGGAAGAACTTAATCTCTTGGAATCAAAAACTAAAAATTGCCCTGGCCGGTGTGGTGTGGCTCAGTGGACTGAGCGCCAGCCTGTGAACCAAAGGGTCGCTGGTCGATTCCCAGTCGGGGCGCATGCCTGTGTTGTGGGCCAGGTCCCGAGTGGGGGGTGTATGAGAGGCAACCACACATTAATGTTTCTCTCTTTCTCTTGCTCCCTCCTTTCCTCTCTCTAAAAAATAAATAAATAAAGTTAAAAAACCAAAATTATTAAATGCACATTGGTCCTATATTAGTTTCTTGGAGCTAAAATTGCATTTTAGCAAAAATAGTCAATTAAAGTTTTGCTTGTTAATTATCAAATATTTATTTCTGAATCATAATATCAAACCCACAAGGATAAAAACACACAAACGGCCATAAAAACTGTCTGGTCTTTCTTGGAGAAGAAAAATGTCTTTGCCACCAGGGCAAGGAATCTGTTATTCTGTGTATCTTTGGAAGGGAGGTCACACATTTTCTTATTGATTTTACTTCCTATTTGGTAGCAAAATAATGTGAAAAGAGGCAGTGAACATTCCTGGCAGTGAGCCCAGATGTTAAAAAATATGTATCAGGACAGTTCTGAATTCCATCCTTTTCCCAGAGATTTTGTGGCAAAGTGCTGCACCTGGCATCAGGGGACGCAGCCACAGGGGGCGCTGTAAGAGAGAGTCTCCCAGCAACCCATTACTTACAAACAGTCGGATTCCAAATGTGTGCTGGGGATGTCGCAGCAGCCCTGTCCCGCAGCTGAGGTGGCTTCAGCCCACCGACCCTGGGAATTGTCGCTGGGGCACAAACAGGTGGCTTGTGAAAGCCATGCCCCTGTTTGCCCTTGTTTTTACAAAGGGAGTGGGGAAGAGGGCCATTTCGCTCTCACGAAGGTCGGAGGGGTGGAGAAGGGATTTTGAAGAACTGCAGTGTGCTTAACTTGATCTGAAGCAATTTTGAATATCTCTGTGTCCTCAGGCAACATCAGGAACACCGAGAAGCTGAGCTATGACAAGCAACACCAGTATGAGATTTTGGTGACCGCCTCCGACTGCGGACAGAAGCCTGCTGCTCAGGACACCCTGGTGCAGGTGGACGTGAAGCCAGTTTGCAAGCCTGGCTGGCAAGGTGAGCCTGCTTTTATCAGTCCTATGGAGTAAAGGCAGCTTGACCTGGCGTATAGAAGCTGCTAAACCTGTCCTCAAATCATCACACCATGTAACTAGAGGGATTTTTAAAGTGCATCCACACCGCTGCAGGAAACGTAATAGCTTGTTTATTCTCACAACTCCTAGGGGATATATTACCCCATTTTACAGGTGAAGATGTCAAAGGTAACTTGTCTAACGTCATGTGCCCAGTTTCTCCCATGTGCTCTTTCTCAAATCTCATGACATTTTTGGATCAATAGTAATTATCCAGGGCGCTCAGCAGAAATGGCTGGCAAGCCTATTCACTTTATCGTAGAGTGCCGAGTCGAGCTGGTGCCTTTCAAATGTTGCATCATTGCTCAGCACCCAGGGAGGGTTGGGCTTGCTCAGAGGGCATCTGGGCAGAGGTTGGAGATCCAGAATCCAGCCTCTGGGTTGAGGGGTTTCTAAAATGTTGGCTCTGCGAATGGCAAAACAGTGGCCTTGGATGGGGGTGGATTTTTGTGCTGGTTCAGATATTTTAGGATGCAGGGAGAGAACAGAGGTTCAGGTTGCCCTCAGATGGCGGAGGTTTGTCACTGAGCTGAGGCAAAGCAAGGAGGTAAGGCCAGCTGTGTAGATGGATGTTACAGAGGACTGGATGGTTTATGGAATAACAGCTGCCCTAGAGGGACATCGACAGTTCTGGTGGCAGAGCAGGGGGGCTCAAGTTTTCTCTGTGCCAACGTCTTGGTTGCCCAGCAGCTCCTGTCACTGTTTCACATGTGGATGCCACACTAGGGCCACCACCTGTCCATAACTCACCTGCTTCATGGGCCCTCCACTCTGCAGCTTCGCTTATTGCCTTCCCTTGGTGTGTCTTTAAGCTTCAGACCCCCTGGTATATTCTCTTTCTCTCTGTAAGGGGTGGGGGTATCTTTCATTCATAGATTTCCCCACAGAGGGTATGATTAGCTGTGTTGGTCACTCACATCCCTATGGGGCAGACTGATGCTAGGCCACCATATAGGTCACTGAATGTCCAGAGGTTGGTTTAAACAGAGTCATTCTGACTCTGAATGGCTGCCTCTTAGTCAGACATTTATTCCTAATCCAGCTTATCAGGGCCGGATTAGCAAGACCTCATTGTGCAAAGCAAGGACACCCAGGGTCACTCCTCTCGGGGGACAGCTCTCACCGTGCTCCCCCCTGCACAACCTACCCCCCTTAATCTTTCCACTGGAAGGTGGGAGGCATAACTAAACCAACCTCTGGGCAGAGTGAGAGTCATTTGCTTTTGAACAGAGTAGAGAAGATGAGCACAGGAGACACGTCTTTGTGTCAGCCTATTTAGGGTGAAGCAGGAGACAGAGAAAGAGGGACAAGCCAGAGAGGGACACTGTGTTCCCGACCTCAGGCAGCCTGGGCTGCAGCTGCGGTGATCCACTGGGCCCTGAGGACCCTGAGGGCAAGATTCTGTCTCTCTTGTTCGCCATGGAACTCCTCAGGCTTCGCACATGTCTGGGCCCAATGGGAGGTGCTCGAGAAATAGTCACTGATGAATGAATGGGCTATCTGAGTAAAGAAGAACTCACCTTGTTCTATTTTAACTTATAAGGACCAGCCCCAGTGAAGGTCTAGCTTTTGAAGAGAAAGCCTGGGAAAAATGCAAAAGGTTTTTAAGCATGAAATGAGCTCACAGTGGGATTTGAAGTGGGAAAGGTAAAACGAAGCCTTATCTGGAGAACGGTCCCAATAGCTCTTGTCTTTGACAAATGACACACCTATGATTTGGGATTACATTTTTGTAACTATATTTAAATGTAATTTCTAACAGAGCTGGAGCTTGTTTCAGTGTTAAATGTATGCAAAGAAAAAACATTTTAATAATGTTCAGTTTTGTGTGTGAAGACTCTGGTGCCTGATGCTGTCTGAGGCTCTAGACAGTCATCTCCTGCAGGCAAGGGTTGTGCCCCTTCACTGTTGTGTCTCCCACGCCCAGCACAGGGCCAGGCACAATGCGGGTGTTTGGCAAGTGTTGAATGAAAGGACAACTGAACGGTGAGTGAGACCCTGGTAAAAAAACAAATTATATATATATAAAACTTTCCATGGAAGTGAGAAAAGAGGGAAGCAGCAACTCCTTATATCCGTGTACCATGTCATGATTTAAGCATGTGTACCATCGGAATCAGCTACTTTACGGTGGCTTCCCTGCCCGAGTAAGCCAGCCTTGGGTGGTGGAAGCTGACATTGGACTCTGTACCCCGCCTCTCCTCCCTCCAGCTTACACCTTTAGGCAGCCGTCAGGTCCCTCTGCCCAGCTATTGACCCAGCAGCCTCCCAAATCAAGGGTCCTCCAGGTTCTATATGTGTGGAGTGGTCAACTCCTGTTCCAGCCTCCGGAACTGGAGAACTTCTCTCTTTCCAGCACATTGGTCTGCTTTATTCCTACCCTCGGGCAATCCTCATCTCTGACCAACGCATCTTGGGGCCTGTTCTCTATTCTACACTTGGCCAAGACTGCAGCCTTTTAGCTTAAAGCACACCTTTCTTTAGGGACGAACAAACCCCACTGGTCCCAGATGTGTGTTTCTTGTTCAGCCTCCTCTCCCAGGTTTGTAGGGCAAACTGGAGTGAGCCATGTTTTACTGGTCGTCTTTGCTAACTGCAGGTGAAGCAAGCTGTCCTCTAGTGTGAGAAGTTCTTAGGTCCTAGGGGAAAGGATTGGCTCTTCTTGAAGCAGATGTGGGTGAATCCTGCATGGTGTAGGATGGAAGAGCAGCCCAGAGAGGGAAGGACATTCAGAGCACCAGTGAAAAATACAAGGAAGCCAGTCTGGCTTGGGTTGGGACTGGGGAGAGGCAAATAGAGTAGGGTGGGTGGCCAAGATTATGAAGGCCAGGGTAAGGAGCTGCAGTAATCCCCAAGCTCCTCAGACCCGGCTATGAGGGAGAGGTCTGCGGGCACATGCCAGGCATAATTGTCTGGAACAGAGGTGTCTCCCTGAGCAGACTTCTCACAAGCAACCAGAGTCACCAAGCAAATGCAGTTTGGCAGTTCAAATTCTTGTACCTGTTCCAAGTCATTTCCCTGCAGGCAGGAGGGGATTGCAGCCCAGTGCAAGCAGTCCATCATGTTTGGGAGCCTCCCGTCTCCCCTGAGCACTCCCAGTCAGCCCTGCTATCAGCCCGTGCTGCAGTCAGCTTCTCCCAGCCAGCTGCCTTGGAGGAGCAAGGGATCCTTGGCAGGGCTTGATAAGGGACTGCTCCCAGACTCCAGAATGCTCAGGGCAGTGGCCCCATGTTCCATCACAGCAACCTCTTCCACAGTGTAGGACCCAGCCTTTCCCAGCATGCTGCTGGCCTTCCCTCACTGGGCACAGATGGGCATCCCAGACCCTGGCTCTGCTGCTGCCTGCCTTTTCGACCTTGGGCAGAGCATCTCTGCTCAGGCTATGGTTTTCCGTTCTGTCTTCTTTTGTGGGTTGGCCTTGACTTCCCAGAAATAATAGGGGTTCTCTGATGGCAGAATCACACTTTTCACAGCCCCTGGCACTCACTGAACTTTCCATCCATCACATGAGCATAAACTAAAAGCTTGCTTACCAGTATCACCCACCAATAACTGAGCAGGACTTATTGGGAGGAAGGAAAGCTGTGCACCCAGAAAATGGTCCCAGGGTGCCACACATGTGCTGCCATGCTCTTCTGGGAATTTTGTCTTCTCTGCTATACTCTGAGATTGCAATTCTGAATAGGTGATAAGGGTTATGTCACTCTACAGGGCTCAATGTTGTTTTGCCCAAGGGAATGTCACCCGCATTCTCAGTTGCCCAGAGTCCTCCAAGCATCAACTAGACCTGTGTGAGTGGAAGAGGGAGCTAAATCTCTTTGTTCTGTCCTGAGCTTTGAGAACTCATGGTACCCCTATAAGCCCCTCATATTAACGGAAATGAAAGATTATAGTAGGAACCAAGAAAGAGGTGCACATGCAACCAGCCACATGCTAAAGACAGGCTTGTGCCTGCGTCTATGACAAGCATCTGGATCTGCAGTCTTCTTGATGTCTGTTTTCCTTTTGTCAAGTGGTAATAAATACCCAAGCCTGGGCCCACGTGTGCTCTGAGGACCATCCTTCAGGAAGCTGTGCAGCCTCTGTGAGCAGCGCATCACAGAGGATGTCTTACCCTCGGAGGCTACCTGAGTGATTGAGGCAATAACAGCAGTGGGACCCAGTGGAGATGACCCTGCTAACCACTCCTTAGGAGGACTACAGACTGGGTCCCCAAGAATTGTCTGTAATTCAGTTGCTAGTTTCAGTTGTTCTGTTTATTTGGTTATGTTATGCTATGTTATGTTATTTTATATGTTGTATGTTGGGTTATGAGACACAGCCCCCCCTTTATGCCCTTCTTAATTGTTCTTTACAGTCCCTTGGCCCATCTCTTTCTACGTTTTAAGCAGAAAATTTTGACTTCACAATACTTACTTAGTATAATTCCCCTTTTATTGTTGCAGGTCAGATTTTATATTTATTACCTGTCTCTGCCAGTTTATACCCAAAATTTAGTATTTCACTATCCCTTTATGCAAAAACAATCCCCCTTTACAGAGCCATGGCAGACTTCCTTGGTAGCCCTTCGCCATTTCTCTCCCAGACATGTTGCTGATTGGACATCCAGTCATACTGGATTCAAGGTTCCCATATCAAGAATCAGCCCTCCAGACTCAAACCTCCATGGAACCCCATTTCTGTCTTCCTGCCTCATTCCTGAGCACAGTCCCATGGCAATCCATTACACCTGGCCAGCACCAGGTCACCCAATACCACCAGCTCCCAGAGATTCTCCTGACTCCTGTTTTCTTTACCTTCACAGTAAGGTGTCTGATTTCAAACAGAAAGAAAAGGAGATTCAGTCATGAATTGAACCATTTCTTCTCTGTTCCTTTGAGTTTGAATAATTCTCCAGGTGTGTTAAATGGTCTCAGTGTTTCTTCCATTCCAGAAGGAGGGGTGGTATCTTTTAGAATGTTTGCTTCTCAGACCTAAATGTGCACCTGAGGACCTGGGAGGCTGGGTATAATGCAGATTCTGACTTAACAAGTCTGGGGTGGATCTGGATGTGGCTGGTCCATGGCCTTCACTTTGGGTAAGAAGGTCACACAGAAAATATTTACTAAACACCCAGAGGGCATCTGACACTTTTGTGATGAAAAGATAGCAGTGTGAAATCCGCTGGCTGAGATGGATTTTCCCGTAGTTATTTGCATTGTGAGATAACTGAAGTTGTCCCAGACGTTACACAATGGGAAATACTTTCAGAGTGAATGTATTCACCCTATACTGAAGGCCCACTGTGTGCTGAAGACTGGGGCAACAGAGGTACACCAACCTACATTGCTCTGGTGGAGGGAGCTATGGGGACGCAAAGGAGAGCTGCTTCACCTTGAAGGGCCCTCCAGGAGATGCAACTGGGCCAAATTTGAAATGTAAATATTTCAGCACAGAGAAGAAGGACGTTCCACATTAGGGAGCAGAAGTAAGGAAGATGGGAAGAGTGTAATATGGTCAGGGCACGGAGAAAAGTCTGGACAGGCCAGTGGAGACCAGATCATGGAGGGAGGGCCTCCTGTGTTACTCCAAGGGCAGTGGGAGGCTAGACGCTTTCACATCTCAGTGTGGTGAGGGGCCTCTTGGGGAAGAAGGACTCCTTGGCCAACCATAGAGATGCTGGGATGCAGAAGTTAGGGCATGGAGACCAGCTGAAAAGCATTATCCCTGAGTACACTTTTAAGGGGAATACTTCCAGAAAAGTATCTAAAGCCATATATTTATTCCCAAACCAATTCAAAGTACTGGTCAGCAAAGGAGGTTAGATTTCCAGGCTAATTCCAGGAGACTCCACAGACAAGGGGACAGGTTGGCAGTCAGGCATGTCTGGGGTAGAAAAGACCCCTGCTAACCCTTGTCAAGAGTACTTCCCAGTCCCCTCCACAACTGTCCACCTGTCCACCTCCCTGCCAAGGAGGAAAATCCCAGGCCCTTGGGGTCAGCCAGTTTCACCCTGCCCTTTCCAAAAGTCAGATCAATTATTGGTCAAATGCACTGAAGAGCTGGCATGGGTTTTACTACATGAAAGGCATTGACTTTGAATCATAGAGTGATAAGCCCAGGAAGGTGCCCAGATTTGCTTAGAGCAGCAGTCGAGCAGGGCTCAGAAGGCAGAACTCTGTCCATCAGAGGATCTCCTGACTTTGTCACACTTGCTGCAGGCTGAGGAATGAGAACTTAAACAGAAAGGCAGAGGAAATGATGGCTCCTCGCCCCAGTTCTCTCCTTCACCATCCCGCTGGGGTGTGCAGGATGCCATCACTGGGGCACCAACTTCTTGTTCTGAAGGACGATCTCCCCCTAAAATGCCAGCGGCTCTTGCAGGAGTCACTTTTAAACCAAGGGCCAGCACGGGATGACCACCAGTCAGATCTAGTTGGCCACCCATTTCTGTGCAACGGTAAGCTAAAAGTATGGCTTTTACACTCTACGTGGTGTTAAAAAATCAAAAGAAGAGTAAATATTTTGCGGCCCATGAAAATTATATGAAATTCAAACTTTAGTGCCCATAAATAAAGTTTTAATGGCACACGGCCACACTCATCATTTGCACATTAGGCCGTGACTACTTCTGTGCGACAACAGCAGAGCCCGGTAGTTTTGACAGTGGCCAGATGGCTCTCAAGGAGTAAATATTTACTATCTGGCCCTTTACAGAAAAAATGCCGACGACTGCACGAAGCTGTTATTGTCCACGGACACCTTAGTGAGAAGTAGTTTTGTGAGTACCCAGCTCAGCCTAGAAAGAATGGGACATCGAATGGACATATGTAGACAGAGGCAAAGGACTGTAAAGTCCAAAGCAATTCTAGCCCAGTTTGCAGATGCTGGAAACTTAGGCTCAGAGTGACTGAGTGACTTGCCCAAAATCTCACAGCTGCTAAAGGGCAGAGGTGAAATTCAAATTCACGTTGCTTTATCCCAGAGGGTCCCGAGGTGTCAGGAGGCCAAAGAGAATCCAACAAGGAGGTTAGCAATTTCCAAAGGAGCAATAACCAGCTTCAACAGAGCATCTCAGAAAACTGTTCAGAAGAGACACAACCTGTGTGCCTTTAGGTAACATATTTAACCTCTCACTCACCTTATCTCTAAAATGGTGATGAAACTTACCTTGAAAGGCTAGGGAGAGTCAAATGAAACAAGTAGCACCTAAGAGGTGACCTAACATTCATCTTCTTTCCTCTCCCCGCCCCACCTGCCTCACATTTCCTTGATGGAGCCTAGTCTAGTGCAGTATCCGCTTGAAATTACAACTCACTCAGAAATAAACCCACATCGGTCTCTCAGATACTATTTACCTGAAGCTAGAGTTGCCTCGGGTGATCCCTTGAGCCAGAGAAAGAAAACAGGAGCCCGAGACTTGGGTGTTAAGCTTCAAACCCAGAGATGCTGGACCCAAGTGCAGCTCCTCACACCAGAGCAGGAAGACTACCTTTTTTTCTACAGGAGAATGAAGAATGAAAATTGTCCACCGTCCACCCTGTTCAATAGGACAGAACCTGGCTTTATTTGAGGTTCGTCCCAGGGGTTCAGCTCCTTCATCCCCTATGCCCTCCACCTTCGGTCTCTTTTCCTCTGGATTCTGCTCTTTACTGATTTTCCCTCCTGTGCCTGTGTCCCTATCCCCTACTCTCCTTCCCCTCCCTGTTCATTTCCTCTCCATTCTTGCTCTGGCTCATCCCCCCTCCCTTATCCCAAGCAGAGCCCTGAACCAAACACTGGAGAAGGCAATAGGATGTGGGGAGTGATAGTTAGTACAAAGCACTGAAGATGGAGCTGGGTGGGGAGGGAGGGCTCAAGTCAGCTCTTAGCTCCATCATGATCTGCCACAGGCCCTGCTGAAGCCACTTCCCTTGCTGAGCCTAGGTTACCTCAACTGTAAAGGAAGAACCGTAATCCTCAGCCGTGTTATTTTGTAGGATTAAGGCCACATGATGTTCTAGGTATGGAAGTGCTTTGCAAAATTTAAATCATCACACACACACACACACACACACCCAGAAATTCATAGGATTGGGTAAGGCTGTGAGGTTTGATCATCATGTCCTCGGTTTTGGAGCTTAAGACTGGCACTAAAAGGAGACAGTGGGGTGGGTGGGAAGAGCATAGTGTAGGCCCAGGAACCCAGGCCTCAGTCCCAGCTCAACGCTAACCCAGTCTGCAGTCTTGGAAAAGTCTCTCCTGACTGGTTCAGCCTCCCCAACTGCAAATGGGACAATGAGGGCTTCTTGTGAGGGTGAGATGAAAGGCTGCCAGCAGAGCACCGTGCACAGAACTACACACGGGACTCAGGGAACAGCAGCTCTTTTTAGTTCCCTTGATTGCAATGTTTAAAATCACAATGGAGCTTTTTTTCCTGCAAATGATTGGAAAAGCCATCTCTGAGGCTTGAATTCCACTAACTCCACTAACGCCAGCGTGTGACCCAGGCAGGTGCACCTGGATATGCTTAGATGGTCCACATGAGCATCCGAGTTTCTGGCAGAGGTCTTGCAGGACATTCCTCCCTGAAAAGCGACTTGTTGGACCTCACTAACATTGCCGAGCATTAAGGTGCAACAAATAGCCCTGAACAGGATGCTGATTTACCTACTCGGTAGCATCTTCATTGTAAATAAATACCTGCTAGATAAAAGTGCCCATGATCAAGCCTGCTTTTACCTACTCCCCGTGTGGCTTGGTGTGAGCACTGGAAAATGGCCCTCAGAGTTTCTGGATCGATCATCTCGGCCCTGAGTGGGCAGCATGGGTGGACTACTCATCCCAAACAGCAGCCAATCAGACTGGCAGCATCTGCTATTTGCCAAGCTCTGTCTGAGGGTGTTGTGTGTGCACTCTCATTTACTCTTCACCACACCTGAAAGCTGTTATTTTCCCATTTTTCAGATGACAACACTGAGGTTAAGACTCTTGCCACATAGCTCGTAATATGCAAGACCAGCACCAACCCCAGTGTTGTCTGCCTGAAGATACAGAGCTCCTGCTCTTTCACCTGCAATGTGTCTCAGAGCAAAGGAGAACACTAGCCAGCTTTTCAGACCATTGGAGGGAAGCTATTTTGAGGAAAATTCTGCAGTTAAAATACTTCCTTCATGTTTTAAAGAAAATATGTCATTGCCCAGCAGGGCAACCTTGAGAGAGGGATGGAGTGGGGGTATCACTCCCGCCTCGCAAGCCTACAAGTGGGAGCTGCTTCCATTCAGGATGGAAGAGCCATATCTCTGGCTTCTTGGATGACTCTTTGGGAACAACAAAGGAGTTAAGGTGGGACCATGGCTGGTATCAGGTCTCCTGCCTCAGAACCCCACTCTCTGTCCTATCTCCCTGTGGACATGGGTCTGCCCTTGAGTGACAAGTGGTCAGCCTGTTCCCTCTTCCTCTGACAGTTCTTTTAAATATTTACAGCCAGCTAGAATTTTTCCCTGCAGAGAATCAGCAAGGGGTAGGGCTTTCTAAAGCCAGAAAATTGGGGTTCAAATGCAGGTTCCATTACACAAGGAGCAGCTCGTCACTACCCATGAGGGATCTGAAGGAGAAAAAATAGAAGATACTACAGTGAGTTTAGGAGTCAGGCCAGCCGTTCAGTGCCATTTGCTGACCGTGTGACCATGAGGAGACTATCTGACATAGCTTCAGTTGTCTCATTGGTGAAATGGCCCTCCTACTACTCCCTTCCTCAGATGGGCGTCATGCAAATCAATAACACGTGAGAGGCCCAGCAAAGGGCCTATTAAATGGTGATTTCTTCCCTGCTCTCTGCATTACTGGGGGTGCCAGCTTAGAAACCAGGATCATCTTCACACCTACAGACACTTGGGTTATAGCGATGAACATGACTCACTGCCAGCCACCCCATCTCTCCCTGCTACACTCACCCTCAACTCTAAAGCAGGCAGAAGACAGCTCCCTTCTCCCCACATGTATCTCCAAGATACTTCTCCCTTCAGATGGTTTGTGGTGGATGGAAGGGCAGGCCTGGAGCCCTGGATTCCCATGGCTGAGTGTATCATGAGCCTTGAAGTGCCCGTGTGGGGGCTGGGAGCATTGGTCCCACTCTAACCACACAGAGCGACAGCTGTGGTCATGGCACAACAAAGAAGCTCGCAAAGCTTCCATTCAATTCAAGGAACTTACCTCCAGGTTTAATCTGTACCAGGTGGGAGGTGAGGACCTGAGACCTTGAAGCTGGAGTGATGGATGAGGGCAAGCAGGTGAACAAGTCATTCTAGTCCAGGGAAGTCAGGGCAGTGACCAGGCAGGCACCGCGCGAGCTGCAAGAGCAGAGAGCAAGGGCCCCTGGCCCTTTAGAAAGACTTCCCAAGGGGGCAGCACTGAAGCTGAGATCCGAGGGGTCAGTACAATTCACCAGGTATACCGAGGGGGTGGGGAGGGAGGCCACAATGGGATAGGGCAGGGAGGTATGTCCCTAGGAAGGCTTGGTGCTTAAATGCTGCATCTTCCAGGAGTCTGTATGTCCCTCTTCTACTCAGCATCTCTTGCTTCACAACCAATGGAAACAAGAGTTTGGGCTGCAAAGGAAGGTTTGGAGAAAATTGATCAGAGGTAAATTGACTTATGTTTGCCTTCTTGTTTGTTTTCGTGACAGATACGGTGATATTTCCAGTGCAGACAGCGGGTGAAGTAGACAGAACTTTCTGGAAAGCTGTGGGCATAACAGCCAGAGTTCACCTGGCCCAAAGGTGGCAGAGTGGGTCTTAGCGGGATGGTCCTTCTCCCTGCCTCTCCATGGGGCCCAGCCAGCCTCAGCCCATGAGGCCTGGGTGCCTTCAGATCAACCACATTTAGTATCCTAGGCCAGGAGACCAGTGTCCACTGTTCAGGCCAGACAGAGCAAGGCTTCGCCTTGGGTGCAGCAGGCATGGGCAAGTGGGTTTGAGCAGAAGGGAAAGCTCCGGGAGGCCTTGGGGCCTGCTGCTGCCTAATAACACTGTAGGCCAATGCAGGGCATCCGTCTGGAGCCTCTGGAAGCTGGCACACTCTGAGAGGACTCATTTCTTTGTTTTACATTAACTTATTTTCCAATTACAGTTAACATATAGTATTATATTCTTTGCAGGTGTACAAAGTAGTGATTAGACATTTTTATACCTTACAAAGTGATCACCTCTATATACCTAGTGCCCATAGACACCATACATAGCTATTACAATATTGTTGACTACATTTCCATACTGTGCTTTACATATTTGTGACTTTTTTAATAACTGACATGTTCACTTCTTAATCTCTTCACCTTTTGTGCTCATCCCCTCAAATCCTCTTTCATCTGGCAACCATCAGTTTGTTCTCTGTGTCAACAAATTCTTTTGTTTTGTTTCTTCATTTATTTTTTTAGATTCCACATGTGGTATTTGATGGTATTTGTCACATGGTATTTGTCTTTCTCTGTCTGACTTCTTTCACCTAGTCTAATACCCTCTAGGTTCATCCATGTTGTTGCAAATGGTAAGATTTCATTCATTTTTATGGCTGAGTAATATTCCATTGCATATATGCACCACCTCTTCTTTATCCATTTGTCTATCGAGGCCTCTTAGGTTGCTTCCATATCTTGGCTGTTGTAAATAATGCTGCGATGAACATAGGTGTACATGTATCTTTTGAAATTAATGTGTTGGGTTTTGGGGTTAAATATCCAGTAGTGGGATTGCTGCGTCATATGAGTTGTATTTTTGATTTTTTGAGGAACCTCTATACTGGTTTCCATAGTGGCTGCACCATTTGCAATTCCACCGACTTTTCTCCACATCCTTGCCAACATGTGTGTGTTGATTTATTGATCATAACCATTCTGACAGATGTGAGGGGACAACTCATTGTGGTTTTAATTTGCACTTCCCTGATGATTAGGGACATTGAGCATCTTTTTATGTGTCTATTGGTTATTTGTATGTCCTCTTCAGAAATGACTATTCATGCTCATTTTTTACACTTCCTTTTTTTTCTTTTTTTTATTGTTGTTCAAGTACAGTTTTCTGCCTTTTCCCCCCTCTCTCCCCACTACCCCAGCCCTCCTCACCTCCTCCCCCCGTTTCCACCCCCCTTGTTATTGTCCATGTGTCCTTTATACTTGTTCCTGCAAACCCTTCACCCTTTTCCTCTATAATCCCCTACCCCCTGGTCACTCATTTTTTAATTGGATTGTTTGTTTGTTTGTTTGTTTTTTGGTGTTAAGTTGCATGAGTTCCTTACATACTTTGGTTATTAACTCCTTTATTGGATGTATTCTTGGTGAGTAAATTCTCCCAGCTAATAGGTTGTCTTTTCATTTTGTTGATGGTCTCCTTTGCTGTGCAAAACCTTTCTAGTTTGATGTCGTCCCATTTGTTTATTCTTTCTTTAATTTTCCTTGCGTGGGGAGATATATCCAAAAAAAAATATTGCTAAGAGCTATGTCAAATACTACCTAGGAATTTTGTGGTTTCATGTCTTATATTTAAATCTTTAATTCATTTGAGTTTATTTTTGTGCATAGTGTAAGAAAGTGGTCTGGTTTCCTTTTTTTGCATGTATCTGTTCAGTTTTCCAAACGCCATTTACCAAAGAGACTGTCCTTACTTGCCTCTTCTGTCATTGGTTAATTTGCCATGTAGGCATGGATTTAGTTCTGGGCTCTGTATTCTATTCATTGGTCCACGTGTCAGTTTTTATAGAAGCACCACACTGTTTAGATTATTATAGCCTTGTAGTAGAGTTTGTTACCTGGTAGCGTGAGATCTTTCAACTTTGTTCTTCTTTCTCAAGATTGCATTAGTAATTCTGAATCTTTTGTGGTTTTATATAAATTTTAGGATTATTTGCTCTAGTTCTATGAAAAATGCCTTTGCTGTTTTGATAGGGATTGCACTGAAGCTGTAGGCTGGTTTGGGTAGTACAGACACTTTAATGATGTTAATTCTTCCTATCCATGAACACGGTATAGCCTTCTATTTATTTGTGTATTTTTCAATTTCTTTCTTCAACATCCTATAATTCAAGTACAGGTCTTTTACCACCTTGGTTAAATTTATTGTTAAGTATTTTTTCTTTTTGATACAGTTGTAAATGGGGTTATTTTCTTAGTCTGTTTTTAATAGTTCATTATTGATGTATAAAAATGCAACTGATTTCTGAATATTAATTTTGCATCCTGCTTATTTACTGAATTCATTTATTGGTCCCTCACACTACTGAGGGCAGCATAAGTCATCACAAATGATTGGGAAGGTAGTTTGCCAAATGTACCTTGAGCCTCAAAATGTCCATATACTTTGAGTCAGGTAATATCACCCTGAGAAAGTCATCCAAAATGCAGGCAAATACTTTTGCCCAAAGATATTCACAAAGGCACAAAAACAAAAATGGAACCCAATAATGCCTGACAATTACACTGCCCTAAAGGACACGGTTAAGGACATCTGACCTTCTACGAGGGAATGTTATGCAGCTTCTGAGGGGTGGAAAGGTGTTATGATGTGGGACAATACATATGGCACGAACTTAAGAGGAAAAAAAAATAAAGTTCAAATGACAATGTATGAGGGAGAAAAGTGTACCATAATGTTGGCAATGCTGCATTAACTGCATTATGGGGACTTTTTATTGTGATTATACTTGAAATAATCCTTTTCAGTTGAGCATACACATAGACTCTCCGGCTTCCAGTGTAGTTGATGGACACTGCAGATTTGTACCATATTTTCTAAGGAGATGATGCCATGGTCCCAAGTACAGGGTGTCAGCCAGTGCAATAAAAAGCCCTGCAGCACTCTGATGTCGCCCACAGTCATGGTCCTTCTGTTAAAACAACAGATACATTTTGCAGCGGTGTACAATTGATCTGTAGGTTAAGCAGATTTACATTATTAGAGTATGGGAAGTATACATAAGCCATCTTTACAAAAAGACTGAAAATGTGTGCATGCAAAACGGTCGTCTTGCATTGTAAATGCTTTTTAAAGCCATAAAAGTAAAGATTCTTGAAGAATAGCTACTTCATCTTTCCCTAATCATACATTAGTCCCAAGATAAGAAAATTGCCTGGAAAATGCTCATGTTTATTGGACATGAGAGAGAAGAGTTTCTGTAAATCCAGGAGAAACTACCCTGGTTGGTTGAGTTAATGATTTCCCCCTTGGGAGAATTATCTTTCAGGAGGGCTGCTCTCAAATTGCCTGGTTCCCGTACCTCTCAGTGTGAATTCTGTCAGATATGTTTCCCTTTGGGAACTGCGAAGCACATGGGCTGAAGGGATGGAAGAGGAGGAAAGGGTTGGGAGAAAGCAGCAGCCAAGCTTTAGGCAGGGGTCCTGGTTTCTGAACACCATTTCACTCCAATGGCAGCAGTGGCTGCTGCCCAACAGCCCAGGAGAGAGCTTGAAGCTGGGGTGAAAGGGGAGGTCACAGGCTTTAAAGAAAAGGTACCTGACACTAGAGGCTTGTTAGGGAGCTAAAACACCTTTAGCAGTGTCAGAGAGCCCTGAAAAAGAGACATGACCTCCTCACAACATGTGCACAGCCAGGATTGGGGTGCAGCGTCCAGCATGGGGGCAGAGCAGACCTCAGATCTCAGTGCAGATCCAAGGGCCCTAGTAAAACAGTGTGCAGTGAACCCCAAACCCGGGCCAGCAGAACAGCGGCAACATCTCCGATTCAGAGGGGTTGGACTGAGCAGGAAAATTCACAAGAAATGCAGCAAGAAGCAGTCCAACCAGAGCAAGGGTGCCAGGGGAACTCCCTGAGCCCCAGAATCTAGGCACAGGCACTTTCATGAGTCACTCTTGTCATTCATTCCCCTCACATTTAGTGAGAACCCACTGTGTTCCAGGAATGGTACCAGGCACTGGAAATTTAAAACCAAACAAAACAGGCACAATCCTTGTTCTTGTGGAACTTCTGATGGGGGCAAGAAGTGGGGTAAATTAAGAATTGTAGACAAACAAGTGCAGAAATAAATGAATTGTCAGACACCAACATGGTACCATGAGTGAGTTAGATGATGCTATGAGAAGGCAGGAGGCAATCTAAGTGACCTAGGCTGTCTCAAAGTCAGCACTCAGTTTCATTAATATGATGACCCATAAATCACCAAAGTGTGTGAGTAACAGAGCACAGTGAAGGAGGAAGAAATGAAGCTCAAGAGAGGGTCCTGAAGGGAGCTCCCCACTTGTCTCACCACCTGGAGCCCCAGAACTCTATGGTCAGGTTGGGAGAGATGGTCCCACAAGCTGAGCACCTTGTTCCTTTCCATGATCCCTGAAGGGCACTTTTCCTCTAGCTCAAGGAGGAACAGCCACAGGAGGGACTAGGGGTGACTGAGCCTACCTCGTGGAATGAGACAGACACCGTTTGCAATATGTTAAATAAGCACAAATACTTTGTAGAATCACTTTCAGTACATTCATATAGACTTCCCAAACTGCCTCTTTAAGGAAGTGGTGAGCATTTTGGGCCCTCTTGATTCAGACCCAGTCTCTGTTGCAGCCCCTGCTGGAACCCTGACCTCCCTGCACAGAAGGGCAGGGACCCAGCACCCAAGCGTAGTGACTGACAGCCTTGAGGCTTAACCTCTGGGTGTGAGAATAGTTGCCCCTCCTTCCTTCACTCTTGGAGTTAATTAAGATACCTCTTTTTAGTAGGAATTAAAAGATAGTAAAAGGCTCTTGTGAAAATAAAATACAGTAAATGGGAAGGGGTCAGTAATAAAGAAAGAGAAGATTCCTTTCATTTGTAAATTGAGTTCAGAGAGTTTGTACTTTGTTTCTTTTTAAATTGGGCCCTTGTGTAATTGTTTTTAATTGGAGAGAGCAAACCACATAATTTACTGCTCAAAAATAGATGTGTTGGGCACCGGGTTAAGTGGTTTGCATTTATTATCTGACATAAACGCTATCTGCAACTCTGAGGCAGGTGATAATATTACCTTTGCATGAGTAAACTCAAATGGAGAAGGAAATGACTGACCCATAGTACATGGTAACAAGTGGCAGAGCTGGGCTCACAGCTGGGTCTGACTCCAAAGCCTGAGTTCCTCCATTTGGGATAGTTAATTAATATCCCCATTCTACAGATGAAGAAACTGAGGCTCAGAAAGGTTATGGAACATGGCCACGTTACTCAGTTGGAGAGGCAGGACCAGCTATTTGTGGATCCCAGTGCAAAATGAAAATGGAGGGCTCCTTGTTTTAAAACTATTAAGAATTTTAAAGCAGTGACAGCAGAGCGTTAGACCAACCATGAGGCCCTTCTGAGCATGAAGCTAGTCTTGGAGCCAGGATGGGATGCCCAGCCTCTCTGAATCCTCACTACCTCCTACCTCCTTCCCGCTGAAAGTCTAAACTCACAGTTGCAGACCCAAGACCACAGTTCCAGAAATGTGAAAAGAAAATCTGGAATAATGATAAGAATGATACAAAAGTAATCATAGTAGTAGTAACACAGGTCTCTGTTTCTGGTGCTTTGTATACTTTTTCTCCAACTCCCAAAGTGACTCTGCAAGGTAGGTTTGTATTTTCTTCATTCTGTAGATGAGAAAATGAGACTCAGAGAGGTTTGGTGATCTACCCAGGCCACACAGCCAAGGAGAAGCAGAGCCAGGTTCAAACCTGAGTTTGTGCAGCTGCAGAGGTAACACTCTTCAATGTCATTAAATTGAAGTTAATTCCCCATGGCATGATTCTGTCAGAGGTGACCTTCTGCGTGTATAGATCAAGAGGTGGCTATCAGGAGTGTCCTGATGTTCTGAATGAATACCAGACCTTACCCAGGCACCAAGTGACATTTCCAAAGCACAGTCTGGATATTTCACGCCCTCACCAAACACCCATTTATGGCTCTTCACTGGCCCTAAGATGAAATAAAACCTCTTACCCAGCATTTGTCTGGTGTCTGCTTACCTCTCCAGCCCATCTCTCCTTCCTCACCCGCCTCCAGTTCAGATGCACTGGATGTCCAGTGGAGATAAAAGTGCTTAGTGCTGAGCAAAAGTAGCACCCTAGCTTCTCCAGGTAGGAAAGGAAGTCTTGATGCCCAAATCAAAGTCACAAATCTCTTGGAGAAAGTCTTCAAAGATGCCAGATGGTCGATACCTGACGAGATTGGTTAGAATGTCAGCTGCCTGCACAATCCCTGTTCCGGGAGGCCCCCTTCCCATCAGTTCCACTGCCCAGCATCCCCACATCCAGCCACGCATCTGGGATGAATCCAGAGATTTCCTAGAAATCCTGATGCTTCTCCAGCTGCTGAAAGCTGAGATCAGGAAGAGCTGAGGCCCCTGAACATGTCCCGTTAAGGAAAGATGAAAGTTTTGACACACTTCTGTCTTTCCCTGTCATGCAGAATTGGAACAATGGACCTGAATGTCTTGGATTGCAAGAGCCCCCAAAGCCTGTGCTTTCCAGAAGTTTCAGATTAGCTTTTTTCCTCCTCCAGGCATTTAATAGGAGAATTCTAAGTGGTTAATATTCTCCTGATAAGAAAACATACGTTCCCCAAATTTAGTGGGAGTTATAATAAAATCATCATGTTCCTAAATCCTTAATCCACAGAGAAGGATTTTAGTTCCTGAAGGCATTCCAATGTTAGCTTTTACAGAAACACTTACAGTGTAATTGAACCTGATTATTAAAACAATAGGTGGTCTTCTTCCTTTCTCTTCACTAAAGAAAAAAATTGAACCACAATCCATAGACGAGTCTCCAGGCCCTTTATAAACTGAAATGATTTTGTTTCCAAGCCGGACAGTTTAGAGAAGTTTGGGAAGCTTGTGAACCAAGGAATGGAATGCTCCTATCGTGAGGCATCAAGAGGAAGACCTCTGTGCTGGGCCCTTAACCTTAAATGCTCACAACAAGCCCACGAGGAGGTGTAATTATCTCAAATCTACAGATGAGGCAATGGAAGCCTAGAGATGGTAACTGCTTTGCAAAGGTCACATGACCTGCATTTAGAGTAGTTGAAATTCAAGGCCAGATCTGTCCAGTCTTCGGTGTCAAAGCAGCCATCGGCCCCCACAGACTGCCCTCAGGGTCAAGCAGAAATGAAACAGGCAACACTTCTTGATCCTTTGCCAACATCAGAGATTATCACCTTTTCCTTTTTGTATCAGTACAAATTGAATGTTCAAGAATGAATCTGTAAAAAATCGCCGTTGTTCTCAGTTCTGGGGAATCCTCAGAATTATGGAGGAGTCATTTTAAAAGGGCCGTGTGGCCTTGGGCGAGTCACGTCAACTCTCACTGTCGTGTTCGTCACCCGTGCAATTAAGACAGAAACACCCACTCGCTGGGTTGCTGGGAGGATTACGTGAAAAAATAGATGTAAAATAGCTTAGCACCTTGTCAGTGCTTAATAATTGCAGGTCCTCCTATTTCCCACCATAAATATTACTGAGTAAATGATATTTTAACCATGACATATCTATCCCACATGTCTCTTGTGTTTGGTGCTGAAACAACTCTGCTTTCACTCCCCACACACCCTGGGTGGGAGGTGCTACTTTCACAGGAGAGAAAACGGAGGCTCAAGCAGAGTAAGTGATTTGCCCAGGGTGACACAGGAAGTGGGAGGACTGGGATTTGAACCCAGACACACAGAATTTAGAGGGCATCCTTTTATCTATCATGCTATCCTACCCTCCAGGAGATAAGAATGAGTTGACATTGCACTCGGCAAAGGCTGAACTCGATGACTTGCTTTTGCTCTCTTAATCCCCATCCCAACTCCTTCTTGGCAAATGAAAGATGTTTGTATGAGTTTCCCACTCTCTTAAGAATACTACCCGCAGAAAGCTTCATCGATTTCTTTTACTAGATGGTAGCAATTTGGCCTGCTCCTCATAAACCCTCAAAAGCAAGCCTCATGAGGTCACCAAAGCAAGTGGCAGAAGTGATGTTCCTAAAAACGCTTTTTGTGCCTGATTTCTCCCCAGGGAGGGCCTTGCTTCTCTAGCCATACGGTGACAGGAGGAATAAAACTCTGTTAAGGCTGCCTCCACTGATTTTCCTTCATTATTTATTTGCTTCTTCATTTGCACCTCTTTTAAAAGGATTTGAGGTAGAATTTTTATCAGAGATAACTACCAAAATATCTAGATGAGAAAGAAATGCCTGCAATGCCCACAGAATAATGGGAATAGATACCAAGGGTGTCTTGGGCTTCTCCAACAGAAGAGACTTCCAGAGGAGGTCTTGTGGGACATCTGTGACCCACTGGAAGAAGTGGGAGAGCCTCGGGAGCTGGTGCTGTGGGGCTCACACCAAGGCCCCACGCACAAAACCACCATCTCCATTGTTTTATCTGCGTCTTGACAGAAAGGGAGGATCCAAGGAGAGAGGAGTGAGGGAGGGAAGGAGAAGGGACCTCCTCCTTGATGTCATTTCTTGTTATTAGGAAGCAAATTCTTCCATCGTCAATTCTGAACCCACTGCCCTGCTGAGAACAAAGAGAATCAACCGTGCCCTGGGCTGCTGTTGGGATGGATGGTGCTGTAGGCCTGAGGGGAGGGGCTGTGTGCAGGCCATGGGTTCTGTCTGTGGCTCAAGAAGGGCTGTCATGGCAGCAGTCAAGATCAGGTGTCTGGGGATCCCCAGATTCACCTGGCTAATACTTCCCGTGCACTGAGCCAGGTGTGGAAGGATCAAAAATAAACGTCACAAAACCTGCCTTTAAAGAGTTTCCAGTTACTGGGGAAGGCAGGCAGGCACATGAATGGATAACTTCAATATGACACCCAGTAGAACTCATCAACACTTCCCAGCACTATCTAGCGAGCGTCTACTCTGTGCAGGCATTGTGCAGCATGATGGGGGTTCAGAGTAACCGTGAAGCTTGCAGTCTGATGCCACAGTCTAATGTGCAGGATGCTGTGAGAGCACAGAGGAGGGTTTCTACCCAGACCGCAAAAATCCTGAAAGGTTGCATGGAGGTGACAAAACAGAAAGGGATAGAAAGGGAGCTCCGTGCAGAAGAAAGAGCATGATCAAATGCACACTGGCAGGAAACATTTTGTATGGAGGGCACACTACAAGGCTGGGTGTGTGTTTGTGGACTGCTCCTTACAGCATTGTGGCTTTCAGATATATCCTCCAAAAAGCCCTCCCATCCTCCAGTGGTTTGTTCTTAAGACTGAACTTGAAGCCTCTGGAGCATGGGCTATAGCAGCTCTGTAGGGAGATGATAGGCCAGTCTAGACACAGCTCCTGGGAGCTATGAGGAAAAACATGTAATTGGGTATATTCTCTTTTACGTATAATCTTTCTCATCCAAGTATGCTCCCATGGCAAGTTCCCTGGAGAAGAACCCGGCAACCCTGGTGTGCAATCTCTGCTCATGGTCAGCCCTGAGAAAACCCCTTAAAGAGTAGCCGGTTAATGTGGGGGTTCAGAGATAAACCCAGGTTACATGGTTATCAAACATGTGGCAGGGTTGCAGTGTAGAGGGATGCTGCCCCCGTGGACCACACATCTCCTTTCCTCTCCCAGAACAACACTGATCAGGGCCCTACTTCATGCCAGGCTCGCATTGTCGCACTTGGTTCCCACCCCAAAGGTCAGTGCAGTGGCCCCTGTTTTACTGATGAGGTGCCTGAGGCTTGGAGACCTTCACTAACCTGCCCAGGATCTTTCTGACCTGATAGAGTCAAGCCCAGATTATAGCTGCATCTGCCTCAAACAAGCTTTTCTGAAGCTTCCCACATATTCATGCTTGACATTCAGGCCTCAGCTCAGACAAGAACTCTCTTGCTCTAAAGAGGCCCCCTCTGTGACCACTTTTCGTTCCATAACATTCACCCTCTCTGATAAGACAGCACACACTTATTCATCATCTGCCTCTTTCCCCCAGCTCCACAAGGCGAGGACCTTTCTTGACTCCTTTACTGTCCTATCCATGGTGCTCCAAGCAGAGCCTGGTACATGGAAACCCCCAACAAATGGTTGCTCAGTGAACAAAGCCATCTGGTTGGCCCCTAAACCCAGCCCTCTCCACTCTACCTGTATAGCTCAAGCTGGTGGCCAGTGGCCCACTGGGAGCCTGTGAGGAGACCCCTGGTGGCTGCAGGCTGACCCACAAATACAGGACTATCTGAACTTTTCATGGGTGAGGGCAAGCAGTTCCATAGATTTTCATTTCTACTTCAACAAAGGACAACTTTCAGAAACATTCTACGTGACAAACATTTGAGATTCATAAACTAATAGTTTCCATACTTGTATTTCTTCATGATTCAAATTCACTCGTTTCACTACCCACAAGCTGGCCTCAGGTAGCACAGACCTCTCAGACATGCATCCTTGTGGGGTATGGGATGCTCACCGCTGTCAGCCGGCACTGTGACCAGTCACTGCGAACATTGCCTTGACCTGGCTCTGACTTTCAGCCACTGGTATTGCTGTTTCAATCCGTTAATGTGAACACTCACTCTTAATGTTCATGTGGTGCCATTTTAATTGTAATTTTATTTCTCACCAGTGCTTTCTTGTCTCCAAGTTATTTTTTCACTAAAAAACAATGAGGACCCTCCTTAAGTGGGTCACAGTCCTGAATGTTTGGGAAAGAATCCTTGCACCCTACCTCATGACCTCATGCAGTCCTTGAACTATCAGTGTGTTTTTGTTGTATAAGACATATGCATTCCTAAAAATCACCACATTAGACAAATGGGGAAAATGGGGCAAGGGGCACAATACTCAAAAACATCAGTGACACATAAAAGAAGAGAGAAAGGGGAAAAAAACATTAGCACAGTTTTGCATGAGTTAAATGGCTAAGAAACATAGAAGTACTGCAATAAATAGGGCACTTTACCTTAAGAAGCCTGGCCTTTGCTCATGGCAGTGGACGTGGGAAGGGTTGCAGTTTGTGTGTTACTGTGATGGGTGAAAGGTGGGTTGTCTCAATGGGACATGCAGTTTTAGCCACAGGTGCGGGTGGGTGCAGCCCCTAGCATGGGGCGAACCCAGTAGCTGGAAGGTGTTGGAGATGTGCACATGAGCACGTTTTGTACCTTGCTAAATGGCTAGCTTCAGCTGGATGAAGTTCCCTGCATTCATCTAGTGTTTCTCAGGGAGGCAATTTTGCATAAGCAAATGTGAAATTCCTGTTATCCTCAAATTATTCCTTAACATATCAGTTGTGTTGGAACGAATTTACAATATTCGAAACAAGTGTCATAGCAGAACTGGCTGTACCTGACTCACTTTAATCTTTTCATTGTTTATTCAGACTGGGCCAAGAGGATTGAGTACCAGCCTGGCTCTGGGAGCGTGCCCTTGTTCCCCAGCATCCACCTGGAGACGTGCGACGGGGCCGTGTCCTCCATCCAGATCACCACAGAGCTGCAGACCAATTACATCGGGAAGGGGTGTGACCGGGAGACCTACTCCGAGAAATCCCTTCAGAAATTATGTGGTAGGTTTTTCCCTGTGGGGACTTTGTAATACAAAGCATATCTTATCATATTATGGGAGAAGGAGCCCTTCCCACCGCATCGGTATATGTAACTCCTGGATGAATATTAAGTTTATTTAGTGAGGTTAAAGGGTCCGAAGGCACAGCTTTGGCAGCAGGCACACCTGATCAGACCCCACCATTTACCAAGTGCGTGGCTGAAGGCAAGTACAGTGACAAAGCCACCATTTTCCATCAGTAAAAGAGTGACTAATGACACAGTGTGTTAAGAGCACCTAGCAGAGGGCCTCAGGCAAAACCGGCTTCCTTCCACTGTGTTGTTTTATCCAGAGGCATCTGACCCGGGGCCAACATGAAGGGTGCTGTCAGTCCCTTGGGAAGAGGTTGGTCTCCTCCTGACAGGACTGGCTACATAATTTTCAGGGCCTGGTGCAAATGAAAATGCACGACCCTTCTTCAAAAAACCATGAAGCATTTTAATAATAAAACCACAAAGCATCACACCAAGCTGGGGGCCCTGTGAGACTGCTCAGGCCACGGGCCAGTAAAGCCCAGCCTGGCTGCCCACATCAGAGAAGAAGGGCTTGGGTGGGGGAGAGATGGGCCAAGTGAAGGTGTCCAAGTTTGGAAGGAGGGGTTCTGCTGTCTGTGGGCTGAGAGATGGTGCCACGAGGAAGGAGCAGGCCAGGAGCTAGGCAACTGGGCTGAGGGAGGGGTGCTGCACAAGGAAGCTTAGCTTTACTGAGCACCTACTTTATGCAGCCTGCCAGACTCCATGTGTATTACTTTATTTAATTTTCTCGTCTTCAGTGTGGGAAGGGTGTTTATTCATCCAACTTTAAAGAAGTGAAGTTTGAGGCCCAGAGAAGGAACATGATTTGTTCAAGGTCACACAGATAGAAGGTAGTAGCCAGAATGTGAAGGGAGATCTATCAGAAGGAAAGTCTCTTTAGCTCAGTATCTGCGGTGCCAGGCCAGGCCTTTGGCGCTAGAATATGAACCTCTCAAGTCAGCCTGTAGAATAAGAGGATGCTCAGTATGGTAGGAATGGTCCCATGGGCTTTGTAAAAAAGATTGTTGATGTGTTGATGGGCTTCCTTCATCACCACCCAAATATATTTTATTTCTTCTTTGTTCTCTTGAAAAATACTCAGGAACTCACATTTGACTTGGCAGCAGGGCTTGTGAGAAGCTTAGTCTTACACGGAGCCTGTATTTGGGGTAATGCATTTCTACAAAGGGAAAGGGGGCTCCTACACACACCGTCTAGCCCTCCATCCCCTCCTGGGGGTCCCTCCACTACTGTCTTGGGAGCACTTTTCCCTCTTTAACGTTGTTCGTCCCCCACACACACACCTTCATCCACACTGCTGGTTGCCCAAAGAACCAAGTGAAACTTTTAGAACTGAATACAAAATAAACCTTGCTTGGGTATCACCGTGTTCCATTTATCATGTCACCAGGCTGGCAAGGAAGGCCTGTGGGAATGCAGACTTCTCCAGGAGGATGTAGCTGAGCGGGGAAATCACCACACCATCAATATCCCAAACAGCTCCTGCAAAAATGGATATAAGGGGCCTGCAATATTCTGAAAACTGCCTCCAGTCCTCTCCCCTACTCTGCGTACAGAGAGCCATCTCAGACAGCTTACTTTGAATGAATATCCCATTTTGCTTCCTGTGCACCTAAATTATGAGTCGACTGGACCCCACTCCGCTAAGAGCTACCATGGGTTATAGTCATTTCCTAAACTCCTTCAGGTTATAAGGAGATGATGGAATCAGCTTGTTAAAGATCAGATGGGCCCAAGGGCATGCACTTGTGATTTGATTTTGAATGTTGCCGGGAGAGATGAGGAGATATGGAGAGTGAGAAGGATTTTCTGAGGTAAGAAACTTTAGAACAAAATTGCATCTGGTGTTAACACAGCTCATTCCTCTGCGCTGCCAGCTCCCCTTGCAGGAGGGCAGGTTAATTCAGTCACGAAAGCAGTTTCCCCCAAGGTGCGTGCAAGATTATCTGGTGCTCGGAGAGACTCTTTGTTAAGAGACATCTGCGTGTCTTTCTGGTGAACCTTCCTGGTAGTGCCACCCTCTGCACCAATGGGAACTCTGTCCAAGTACCCCTGATGGGCAGGGCCACCGCTGCCTCCATGTTACGAGTCTGAATCTTGAATTGCACTGAGGTAGAGCTCTGGGGAAAAAAGGGCAGACCCCAAAGAGTGAGACTCAGATGCACATCTGGTGCTAGAGTCTCCTTCTGAACGAGGCAGCTCATAAGGCCCCAGGACTTCTGCAAGCTGTGAGGGAAATGCAGGCTCGAGCTCTTCTAAAACCGAGTCTGGGTTGTAGTTCCTGACTCCTGTGGGAACCTGAGGTTCTGGAGACAAGCTTCTGTGTGTGTTTCAGTGGGCGGTAGGCAAGTTTCTTGTGGAGTTTCCTAACCAGGGAACTGCCATGACATTTTAAGCCTCAGCATTCATGCATTTTTTATTCTACAAATCTTTATGGACTTTGGATGGAAACAGAGACCAATTAGGATGTTATTGCCATAGTATAAGAAAGATATAATTAGTTCTGAACCAAGCAAGTGGCAGTTGGTATGAATTTAAGACAGAGCATGGAGGCAAAATTGGTAAGATTTAGTGATGCATTAGCTGTCAGGAGTGAGAAAGAAGGAATCTAGGATGACTCCAGGATGAGTGTGTAGCTAGACAAGGTGCCTCCAATGAGAACTAGGAATCCAGGGCAAGAGCAGAGTTAGGGGCAATGATGACCATCACCTGTGGAACAGCCAGTGTGCACGCCCAGCTCTAGCCTGACCCTTGATGCTCTAGAAAGCCTGCCTGCACCCTGCCCATCCATTATCATAGCCCATTTCCTCCTGACATTCTTCTTCTTGGCCAGTGCACCTCCTTTATCCCCACGCCTGGCTTTTATTCTCATCCCTAAGCCTTTGCTCGTGTTTTCTTTTGGCTAGGATGCTCTCTTCCCTCTTCCTCATTCTAATCCCTTTCCTTTAGTCAATATTCCCCTGCCCTCTCTGTTCCCTGCGGTGCCAATCCCAAGGTGCTTTCTGGGTAACTTTGAATTCTGGCCTGTCTTCTGTGATGCTATAATTGTGCGGTGACCCAAGCAGGGATGTCTCCCCATAGGGGCATTGTGATATCTGGTCATTGCCCACCTTCTTTCTTCTCCTGCAACATCAGCTCCATGAGGAGCCACAGTGGGGGAGTCAGACAATAGCAGGCACAAAGCCTAGTGTCAGGAAGTACCTGACAGGAGCTGCAGCACTTGAAGTGGCCTCTTTGGTTCCAGTGAAGTGCTGCCTGAGGTGTGTACACTGAGACACTCCTACTCTGCCTTGAAACAAAAACATTCAGGGCCCTTAACCCATGCCCCCTTCAGCTTACGGCTGGATATAGCCTAAGGAGGCTCCCCTACTGCCCTTGCTTTACATAAAGCCAGGCTTCTAGGAGAAATTTGGCAAACTGCTTATCATTTCCTCTTAATTCAGAGATTTAAGATGAAGGTACGTCTCAGTACCTGGCTTTCTGGAGGTGAAGTGTCACAGCACTGCCTTGAGTATGAAATGCTTGGTGAAACCCTTGGTAAGACCTCTTGACCAAATTAAATTTGACATTAACAAGAGCCCAAGAAAAGGTCTGCTTCGATGATCTTAAGTCACTACATATTACAGTAAATAGAAAAGTAGTTTGTGATGCACACGCCTTCATAGCCCAGGGCCAGGGGCTGTTCCTCCTCAGGATGGCAGGACTCCTGGCAGCTGGCCAGCAGCTCCTGCACACGTCACTCAGTCGGCTGTTTTGTATGTGGAGTCATGAACTGCAAGGACAGGTCTTGCTGAAGGAAAGGCCACAGAATGAGAGCGTGCTATTAAATCAAGTGATTCATCTGTCAGAGTAGTTCAGGTCGCTAGACATCAAAGTTGTTCTCAGAATTATGCACTTGTGAGCCAGAAAGTTTTCACAGAGGATTCATTTACATATTTATTAATTTAACTAATATTTGTTGAGTGTCCAAATGCTGTGGCTCTTGTGGTTATATGGAATGTAAGAAGACTCTTAACAGTTTAGACAGACATATTGAACAAGTTAAGTCGCTGGTTTTTTACGACACCTTGCAGCATAACAGGTCTGTCCCCGCCAAGAATCACTGACAGAGCTTTTTGTGCCCTCAGAGTGGCCCAACTACAGGAAGCTTCTCCAAGATACCCCCGAAGAGCTGGAGTTTCCAGGGGACTGTATTCGTGCCTTAGTCACAGCCAGTGACTATCCCCAGAAAACCGAAGTGCGCCTCTCACTTTAAGGAGAATTGATGCATGCCTGTTGGGAATCAGATTAAATCATTAATCTAAGTAAATTAATCATTTAAGTAAAAAGCTGCACACACTGACTCATGGATGATGACAGTGAGCAGCGAGCACCTCTCTGGGTATGCCTATGCCTTTGAGGTTTTTATGCCTCTGCCGTACAGCATGCCCTCCTATCCTGAGGAGAATGTTTTTGCCTATAGTAGCCTTGCCCAGGTTGGTCAGCAACTGGGTTTCTACGGCCCTGCCCTAGGAACCTGGCTGACCACCTCTCATCCAAAGCCCATTTTGCTTCACCTAGAGATCCAAGGTCTTGGAGGATCCCCTCTTGTCTAGGATTCCAGAGGTAGAATGACAGTCTTATCATAGGGTCAATAGGTTTGGGCTCCTGAAGCGACATCAGAAAGCCCCTCCATGCCCATGTGAAGGTGTGCAGATGGTGAAATGGGAATTGCATTTACTGGTATCAGTCACTTATGTGGATCATTGGTCAGGATAGCAGGTTACACTGTAGTAACAGATGATCCCAAAATCTCCTTGGCTGAAAACAACAAAGCTTTATTTATCACTTATTCCACATGTTCTCCATGGGTTGACTGTGACTGGTCCATGTGGGCTTCAGCCTGGGATCAGGCTAAAGGAACTGCCTTTTCTATAACATTGCTGCTCTCGTGGCACCTGGAAAAGACACATGGTGAACCATGTCCTGGCTGTCAAAGGTTCTGCCCTGATATGACACTCCTCACTTGCTCTCACATTTCATTGGTCACAGCAAGTCACATGGTCAAGTGATATCAGTGGGTCAGTGGGGAGCAGAATGCACTCTACCACCGTGCAGTCCTACTAGGGCATTGGTCAAGAGAGCCTCCCTGCTTCCCCTGAGACTCTCTGCCACTGGACTGCTCCACCCAAAGGCTTTGTACTGGGCCCCAACAGAGCCCATTTCTCTCTAGTTTAGCGCTGCATTCTCACTGCAGCACCTGGCATGACAGACATTACACAGCATTCATTGAACTAATACGGAGATGTTGCCGATCATGAGAAGATTTTGCAGAATGAGGACTCTGTCCTTGATTACGATGGTTCCTCTTCCCTGAGACCCTCTTGCTTATCCCCACCCCTTCCCATGCTCTGGTGGACCATGAGGAGGCATGTCACTCAGCATTGCCACAGTTCCACCTTGAAGTGCTAAGGGCACTCTGCCCTCACCAAGACTATCCAGAGCAGAATGGAAACCCCTCAGTTTAGAAAAGCAGATGGTGACAACTTCCCCCAGGCTGATTTGGGTTCTCATACCACAGCATACTGTGAAATCTGCCTCGTTCACCCTGTCTTTATCTACTTGCTGGCTCACAAAGGCTTCCCCACCTTGAGCCTTCTGATTCCCTGCCCTTCCCCGCATACCAAGTTCAAGCTGCAGCCGCTGTTCCCCAGACCGGTGTGCCCTCTCGGCAGGCCAGTGGATCCCAGGGACCTTTTTGGAGGAGTCTCAAGGAGCATCTTAAATACACCCTAATGTGCAGATGATGCCACACCATCACCATCTTTGCTAGTGATGTATCTGTTTACCTACTGCTTTCCACAGGATCCCCTGGGGAGAGGAGAGAGAGAAGAACTTTGGGAGAAGGCAAATCTCTCTATTTGTTTAAGTGCATTGAGAAATGAAATACAAGCTGTTGAGTTTGTGGAAATCTGCACCATCTGGTTAAATGCAGCTTGATGCTTCCCAGGAGGCAACATCTGTGGATTAGGCAGGGTGGCCTGCTGCTCCCCTCACCAGGGAAGACAAGGGAGCTCTGCATCTGTGGCCTTGCTAGGTCACATGCTGTCTTCAATGTGCCTTTCTGTAGACAGCCACCCACATAGGGAGCCGGGTCCCCGGGGACTGGACTGTGCTTGGCAGGACACTATACTGTGTGGTAGAATGAATGTAAGCTAGGCTACTGAGAGCTGGGCCTGCCTCTAGCTAGCTGTGTGTCTGTGTGATCATAGTCATTTCCCCTCCCTGAGCCTCAGTTTCTATGCTCATAAAATGTGCAGGAGGTTATGAGAGTCCCCTCCAGGTTCACTGAGGTGATGCAGTGGGGACATCTCAGGGGAGAGGAAAGAACTAGAAAGCCCTGATGATGGGGCCCCTCACTAGCTGCTTGTGGTCTCAGGCTTGCTGAGCTTCAGGTTTCTTATCTGCAAAGTGGAATCATAACAGTATTCACCACATAGCTGGGTATCTAGGAAAAAGCTCTGAGGTACTTAATTTAGGTCTGGACTCAATGCCCCAGAAAGGTTCCTAGGAAAATAATAATAATGCCCTGTAACTATGGAAAACAAACTTCTATATGTATGGGATATGCATCCAGAATAACCCTGACCAAGGCTGGCCTTTGGCAAATGCAGTGGATTTTGCCTCCTCGTCTTTCTGTCTTCTCCCCATCACCCCCCACCTGTACTTACATTATACCTCTCCCCCCTCTCTATATACCCGTTTTGGGGAAAATTAGAAGTATCTCCTTCACTAGCCTAAGGTGCTAATTACAGTGTGGATTCTTCAGGGACATTTGCTTAACAACAGCTTGGTCCTTAGCCAAAAAGGCCCTCAAATGGTGGAGTTTTGAGCCCTGGCACTTTCCACCCTGGTTCTGCTGTGTGGAGGCCAGCCCACGTGCCCCTGACCTGGGCCCTGCTGGGTGATACTGGCTGCACTGGCTTGAGCTAGAAGTCAGGAGCCCTTAGTGCTCAGCCGGTGTCTCTCTGGCCACCTGAAGTTTCTGGAACTGACACACACTCTGTGTGTGTCCCAGTGACCAGGCTGTCTCCATGCTGGACAAATCTTGGTGTCAGAGCCAACTTAATTACGGATCAAAGAAACCGTTGCCGTGTTACGTTGTTCTGGGAGTTCTAAGAAAATGAACTTGTTCCAAAGGCCACGCGTCTCCCACCCCTAAACTACCCCCAAGTCTTTGTCTGCTACCATGTTGGTGTATTTCATTCATTCAAATAGCTGTGGAGGGTGATAACCCTTGAGGCTCTGTTAGTCATTAAAACATTAGTGTGAATTAACTCCCCAGATAAGTGAAATAGATACCGAAGGAGGCCCTAGGGGAATGGGATGAGAACAAGTAAACTCTGACGAGAGGTGTGGGCCATGGACAGGAGGCTGGATGGGCAGGCTCACGTGAGCATTAGGTAGGTGGCCAGAAGCATCTCATGGAGGCACTAGATGGGAGGAAAGGCAGTTATACACATTAATGAAATGTCTACTGGGTGCCAGGCATGCTACCAACCCAAAACTCTCAGGGATACGCATGTAGATAAAGTAGTCAACACGGCCCACATGTGTCCTTGATACGCATAAGCTACAAGGCAACCATGAATTGGGAGAGCGAACTCCTCCTCCCTCTCAGTGCCTGCAGTTCCTAGAGGCCTCTCCAAGGTGAGCCTCTCACAGTGCTAAACAGAGCATATTTTCCACATAAAAACTTTCAGCTGCAAGCCAGTGAGTGCTCAACCTTAGACCCAATGATCTGTTCCAAGGCTGGAGGCAAAAATGGCTGGATTGAACATTTTCAAAGAGCATATTGGTTTCCAATATGGACCTTTCCTGAGGGATTTTCAAGGGTCATTTTAACTATAGGAGATATCTGTGGTGGCTGACTTTGGAACCTAGGCCCTGAGTGAGATGAGGCTTTGTTATGCAGAATTCAGACGTTCAGTGATCCCTGACAAATGGCAGGCAATACATCCAACCACTGTCCATTAAACCCATCAGCGTTTACAACAGACTGGTCAGTCCTGAGCCAGGAGAGAGCCCTCCTACCTGTGGCCCCCAGCACCGGGCACACCTTTGATTCCCTAGCTCTTATTTCCTGACAGTATCAGAAAGCTGCTGGGACCTCCTCCTTGCTGGGCCTTGCTCCTGTGTAGAAAGTAAGGATGTGAAGAAAGTCAGGACGCAGCAGTATTTGAGGTTCAACAGGAAGTAAGCGGAGGCCCAAGGATTTTCCCAGCTGGGGAATCCAGCCTTCTCTTCAGGCCAGCCCCTCCCACTCAGCCCTGTCCTCCACAAAGTTGTCGGTGTGATTCTCCTAAGACACAAATCTGCCCATGACACTCCCACTGCTTCAGGTTAAGTCCCCATGCATTAGTCTGGAATCACAGTGGTAGCAGAAATAATTATAATTATAATAATAATGATGAAGTGATAGCTATCTGAAGTGAGCATGCACCTTGTGGTAAGCAGGCCTCTGAAAGCTCCAGTGCGATTTCTGATCAGTCCGCACGACACCCTGGGAAGGGAGACGGTGTAAAAGGAGGTGGAAAGTCAGAAAGGCAGAGTGACTTGTGCTCAGAAACAAGGCTGCAAGTTGTGCTGCCCGGCATCAGATTTCAGTCTGGCTGACTTCAGAACTGAACTCTGTACCTTTTGACCTGCACAGATGGTTATTTAAGAAAAGTATGGTGAGTACAGCGTGGCTTGCACTCCTCATGGGCTCAGGACCTAGAATGTTCTCCCATCGCAGCCCTGGTTGCAGTTGGCTGTCAACTTGTTGGTCCTGATTCAGGGACTGGGCTGATTCTCTTTTATGTCACCAGCACCTGCCAGGGGTCCTGGCATCTCATGGGTGCTCAGTAAGTGGCTGACAGGTGAATGGATGGATGAGCGCTCGAACGAATCCAGTGATCCCAATCAAACCCTGGCCTTCTCCAGGAACCTTGCCTCCTTATAAACACCCCCAGGGGATTCCCATGTTCCTGAATTCCTCCAGTACCTTTTCTCTGTGTGGTAGTTAACTGCACTCTGTCTTGTCACATGCAGAACTTTCCTGAGTAGGTTACTGATGCCTCCCCAGGGAGACCATCAGCATTTCAGGAGCAGGGATGGCATTTGGCCCTTCTTTTCCTATGTCACCTAGCTCAAGGCTAGACACAGACTCTGAATAAGTACACTGAGTACAGCTGACCCTTGAACAACGTGGGGGTTGAAGTGCTGATCCCAGCATACCCACAAATGCATGTATAACTTTTGACTCCTTCAGAACGTAACTCCTGATAGCCTGCTGTTGACAGCAAACCTTACTGATAACATGCAGTTGATAACACGTATTTTGTATGATACATGTATTAATACTATATTCTTACAATAAAGTAAGCCAGTGAAAAGAAAATGTTATTAAGAAAATCAAAGAGGAAATACATTTACAGTAGTTTTTGAAAAAAAACATATAAGTGGATGCATGCAGTTTAAATCAGTGTTGCTCAAGGGTCAAGTGCAGTTAATCCTGATCCAGCAGCAGAAAACAGAAGGTGAGGCCACCCACCCTATAAGGGATGACCCTTTGTTCTTTCTGTTCCCTCTCCCCTGCAGGGGCCTCCTCTGGCATCATTGACCTCCTGCCGTCCCCCAGTGCTGCCACGAATTGGACTGCAGGACTGCTGGTGGACAGCAGTGAGATGATCTTCAGGTTTGACGGCAGGCAGGGTGCCAAGATCCCTGACGGGATTGTGCCCAAGAACCTGACGGACCAGTTCACCATCACCATGTGGATGAAACACGGCCCCAGCCCTGGCGTGAGAGCGGAGAAGGAAACCATCCTCTGTAACTCAGATAAAACTGGTGAGTCTCAAGCCTGGCCCTTCCAGTGTCTGCCTGTGATGTCCCAGCAGGTTAGGCAGAGACACAGCCACCGAAGATGTAGGACAGAAGCAGCAGCGTGAGAGGGGCCCTGGGAAAAGATTCTGGTCTCTGGATTTCTGGCTGCTGATTCCTGGGCTTGGGATAGAGAGGACCAGAAAAAGGACAAAATCAGATGTACAGACACAAAAAATACAAAAGCTGCCTCTGGGGTGAGAGGTTCTAAACTGGGTTCTTCAGATCCCCAGCCTCCCAGAAGTACTTGGGGGCTGCTGTACATGAGATAGGGGTGGGGGCGCACCCCTACTTCAAGCAAAGCAGCTCTACCTTTATTATATCATATACAGGGGCGGGCAACAGCACGTTTATAGTTGCGAGTATATGAAACCAGAGTTAATACAACTGTTGTAATGCATGTCATTTTCCACATGAACGAAAGTTTATTGTTAATGAAAGGGCCCTGCTAGTTTAAACTAGTAGTTTGAACACCAGTGCCATATATACTGATGACAGCTCACCTGAGCTGCTGCTGTGCAAAGCAGTTTGCAGCCTGGTGGGTAAAATCTGGCCACCATTTATTGTCTAGGTGGCCTTGGGCAGGCTCTTTAAGCGATCTGTGCCTCACTTTCCCTGTCTGTAAAATGGGCATTACAGTGTCATCTACCTTGTAGGGTTCTTGTGAGGATTAAATGACTTGATGTGTGCCTAGTGCTTTAGAACAGCACCTGGCATGTAGGAAGGGCAATCTGTGTTAGCTCTTCCTCTTCTAACCAGTGTCTCGCATCTCTACAATCTTGTCAAAGCATTATTGTGTTTCCCATTTTAAGAATAAGAGCCCTGGCTGGTGTGGCTCAGTGGATTGAGCATGGGCCTGCAAACCAAAGGGTTGCCGGTTCAATTCCCAGTCAGGGCACATGCCTGGGTTGCAGACCAGGTCCCCAGCAGGGGGACACACGAGAGGCAACCACACATTGAGGTTTCTCTCCCTCTTAAAAAAAAAAAAGAAAAGAAAGAATAAGAGACATCCCTGACAGGCGAAGCACACTCATCCCAAGTCACACAGCCAGGAAGTCTCACAGCTGGAGTGTAAGCTTAGAGCCGGGCAACTCCAGTCCTGTGCTCTCGTGCCTGCCCCCACATGCGAGCACGCATGAGCACACACGCACACTCTGATATCTTATGCAAATTTTACGACTCCATCTTAAGCTGTAATTTCACAAATTCCCATTTCAAATGCTGCTTTTGTTAAATTACCCAAAATAAATAACCTCAGCAACAAGAAGACAGTGCAGAAGGACAGCTGACAGACAGCTCAGCCTCTGCTGATGGATGGCCCAAGTTCCTACCTCGGTTTTTCTACTGCCTAAGGTGTGACCTTTGAGGAGTTGCTCCTTGCCTCAGTTTCCCCAAATGTAAAATGGGGAAAGTAAACAAGAAGTAATGTATAAAATCACTGAGCAGCACCGGATACAATAAAACCAGTGTTCCGTTAATTTACTTGACGTTATCATTACAGCTTCTGGGTTTTACGTTTTGCTGCTACCGGAGCCCCACATTTCCTGTTTCAGTCAATCTTTACAATACGTCTTCACGCATTTTCTGGATACAGAAACTGAGACAGAGAGTCACCCACCTTCCCCTAGTCATGTGGTATGTCTATGTCGGAGCCAGGGCCAGGGCCTGTTTTTCCTAGGACCTTCTGGCAGAAAGGACCTTGTAGACCTGCATGAGATGGCCCTGAGGTTTGGGACCAGACTCAGAGTTCAGCCCGCGGTCCCAGGAATTGCCCTGTGGCCTGATCCTCCCAGTGCCTGATGGGGCATTCCCACTGTGATCCAGGAGCCAGTCCCTGAGACAAAGGCTTAGGAAGGTACGGAGAAATGCAAAGCAGCATGAGCTGGGTTATGGCCTCACCCATACAGTCCTTGCTGAAATGGACCCAATAGCCCTGGGAGGCAGGTCAGACAGATATTCATATTCCTGCTTAAAGAGAAGGGAAGTAGCATATGAAAGGTTGAGTGACTAGCCCAGGATAACAGCTGATTACCAGGGAAAACAGGCTGGGACCCAGGTCCTCCAGCCATGCATTCCAGGCCCACACTATTGGATCAGTGGCTCCTAACCCAGCTACACACCAGAACAACCTGGAGCACTTTTTAAAATACATGAATTCCAACCACCCCCCTCCACCCAGCTCAATAAATCTGAGTTTCTGGGGGATCCTTTTTGGTAGCCTTGGCTGAAAACTCTGCATAAACCATGGCGCCTGCCGTCCTCACTGTCATCGGAGCAGTGAGCCCCAGGCCTTTCGGCACCTCACACCAGCAAGCCTGGGAGCTGCTCAGCTTGGGCCCTCGCGTAAACAGCACCTAACAAGTTAGTTCAAGATTGGCACAAAGAAAATGGGGAAGATTTTTCTCTAACTTGAAAAAAAACTATAGCTACCTTCTTGCCCTCTATTTCAAAATATCCAGAATAAATTAAGCTTGATTAGGGCTTTTATGTATCAGAAACATTTTTTTAAATAATAAAATCAATACACATTTATTACAGCAGAAAACATGAAAAACAGAGAAAAAAATAAAGAAGATACAAATCACCTAAAATCCTAAACTTGGAGATAGTTTCTGATAATACTTCGTATATTTCATTAACAACTCTTGTATTTCTATGTCTATGTCCTTACAGTTTTCAATCTGTTTTATAATACATGTGATACTACTGTTATCTGTTACTTTTATATAATATTATCTCCAGATCATTTCTCTATGTGACAAAATATTCTTTAAAAATATAAATTAGCCCTGGCTGGTGTGGCTGAGTGGATTGAGTGCCAACCTGTGAACCAAAGAGTCGCCAGTTCAATTCCCAGTCAGGGCACATGCCTGGGTTGTGAGCCAGGTTCCCCAGTGGGGGCCAAGTGAGAGGCAACCACACATTGATGTTTCTTTCCTTCTCTTTCTCCCTCCCTCCCCTCTAAAAATAAATAAATAAAAATCTTTAAAAAAACATATATATAAATTATATGGCAGTCTAAAACTCTGTCATGTGGCTTTATTATACTTTGATTGCTTCCCTTTTGTTAGACATTTAGATTGTCTTTTTTTAAATGCAAATAAAGCAATGCTACAATGAACATTCTTATATATATCTTTATGGATATTTCTGATAGAATTACTGAGTCAAAGAACATAAATGTTAAGAGGGCTATTGATGTAAATTACCAAATTACCCTTCATGAAAATTGCACTAGTTTCTGTCTTGTCCACTAAGTAAAACTTACTAATGCTAAACTAATTTATAAATAGTTGGATACCAGCCTTGGCTGGTGTGGCTCAATGGATTGAGCTCCAGCCTGCAAACCAAAGGGTCACTGGTTCTATTCCCAGTCAGGTCACATACTTGGGTTGCAGGCCAGGTCCCCAGTAGGGGGCACTCAAGAGGCAACCACACATTGAGGTTTCTCTCCCTTTCTTACTCTCTGCCGCCCCCTCCCTAAATATAAATAAATAAAATATTAAAAATAAAAGTTGGATAACAGAGTTGGTTAGCAAGCATGGGCTAATTGTAGTTTTTAAAAAGTAAGAAAGTAAACCACTATTATCGCCACCAACAAAAAAACATCTCGGTGGCTAACACTCTTTCATCTCAGCTTCCCTCACTTCAGTGTCCTGCCATCCTAAGTGGGGCTGGGGATGAGGAAGCTGCCCTTCACCTAGATATTTGAGCACCCAGATCCCTTCCATTGTTTGGTGCTGCCTTTTCCAACCACAGAACAGAAAGTTAGAATAGAGTAGAGCACAGAAGTGTTTTACTGGCTAGACCAGAAAGTGGAATGTCTCACTTCGACTCACATTCCATTGGCCAGAATTTGGTCACACGGCTTCACCTAACCACAAGGGAGGCTGTGAATTGAGTTTAGCTGTGTGTCCAGGAGCAAAGGAAACAGGGTTAGGTGAACATACAGCACTGTCTCTACAACAGGGATACTCTGGGGCAATTGTGCCCCCTTCAAGCTCACCTTTCTTGGCCCTTAATTTTCCCTTCCCGGTATGAGCAATGCTCTTTCTTACCCTCCCTCAGTATCTCCTCTCCCCACACACCTCTGCTCCTCCTGCCAGGATCCCCTCTGCCTGGTATGCAGCCCTCTTACTACCTCTGAGTTTCAACTCAGAGCAATGAATAACAAGTGGCCACCTACAGTGCCACTTCCCTACAGGGCTTTCCAAGAGAGAGGGGTCAACCTGGCCCAGCAATCAGGTGAGGGAGGCAAATGCTAGCCTGGTATAGAGTGCTAAGGTGGTCCCCTAACTGCTGGGAAAGAGAAAGTTTCTCCCATATTTTCAGAAATGCCCAGAAAACCACTCAGAAGTATCAAGGTTGTCTGCTTTAAAGGGGAAGTGGCAATCTCACTTCCAGTGGCCTACTGGCTGAGCTGCAAGCACTGTTCTATCTGCTCTAGGCTGGTGTCAGAGCAGAGACCAGGAGCTCTGGGGAAGTTTGACTCATCCCCAGGAGTATAGGGTATAAAAAAGCTGGAGCCTCCAGCCCAGGTGGTGCATCAGTGGAGGGATGAGGAGAGAGGGGTAGAAGGAGAGCAGGTGCCTCGCTACAATTTGGCAGGGCACAGGTATTTTTGTTCTTATTCTTATGGACCATATGGGCATCCAGAAATGGGCAAGACTGGAACCAAGAGGGCTGCATGCTAGGAAGTCAGGACGTCAGCAGGAGAAGCAGATGTGGGGGAGGGAGAAGTTACTGGGGGAGGGCAGGAGCCTAAAGGACATGATAGGTTAACTGGAAAGAGCACCATTCACACCAGGAATGGAGAGATAAGGGCCAACAAAGGTGGGATTGGAGCTGGTATAACTGTCCCAGCCATCAAGAAAGGGAGTGTCACTTACTGGATCAATTTCTACAATATATAAAGATTATAACAGGTCTATTCTTATTGAGAGCATGGGGGCATGAGGGTGGGGTGTAGGGGAAGAGGAAAAAGCTGGAAAAAATATTTTACCAGGACCCAAACCCACTTCACTGACCACGGGGTCCTGCAAAGATCTCTGCAGGGCCTTTCCAAAAACCAGTCAATGTGCCCATTCAGGAGCTCATATATAGACATCTACTGTGACAAAGGACATTGGACATCCATGAGAAAATGATCAATACCACTGGCCCTTTAAAGAGACTTTCCACTTACACTTCATCCTTTTGCATCTACCTTTCTGCCTCTGACAATGGTTGGGGCCAGGAGGCAGTTGGGGGATGAGGAAGTGGGACAAGAAGAGTGAAAGAACAGACCTTACCCCGTTCGTTCCCCGCTGTTGGTGACTAAGTCATAGGTCAGGACTGAGCGGAGGGGATGGGAAGCTCTTCTCATCAGATGGGAGACTGAGCTTTCGTTTGGAGAGAACCCTTCAAGAGCACTTTAATATCTGAAAGTACCAAGAAGGCTTTAGGATCTTCCAGCGACGTGGGCAAAGAGAAGGACAGAGAGCTGCAACAAAGACCACTGAAGGCCAGGAAAGGAAAGGAAGCTGATTCCTGAGTGTGTCATGTCACCGGCCTCTTGACCACATTGGGTACCCTGGTGTTGGGGTGACTCCAGGAATGCAGGCAAGTGGAGGGAGAGGGAGGGACAAACCTCCTAGGCTAGAAGATGCTCTAGACCTCTTTTATTCTTCTTGTTCTACCTCCTTACCCACAACCTCCCCTGACTCCAAATAAAACTAAAGGGGAAAATTCTTTCTATATTTTCCTGGTATGTATCAGCAGGAACTATAGGAAGTCAGTTATGCTATTGTGAAGGGGACAAGAAATATTTAGTAAAATCCCCATAACCAGGCCTAGGTGTTTGCCAACCCAAAAGCAGACACTGGCCAAGACTAACCTTGCCACGTTTGCCAACAGACCATTCACCTTCCTTCTGAGCTTTGGTTGCATTCTGAAGAACAAATATGCTTTTATGCAAACAGCATCCAACCCTACTTTTTTATGCTGTGTGGCCATGAAGCATTGCGACAGACCTTGTAGGAACTAACAGTCACTGAGCATCCATTCTGGGCAGGTGCTGTGCACACACTTTCTCATCATATCCATTAAGATGCTTTCAGTTATAAGGAATGGGAATACAGATCAAACTGATATCAGATAATCAAAATATAAAATAATAAAGGGAATGTGAGGTTCTTGTAACTGAAACTGTCCACAGATAAGACAGTTTCAGGCAAAGTATGATCAAAGCCTGGCTCCTTTTCCCTGCAATTTCTTAGCTCTGCCACCCTAAGTGTATCAATTTCAGGTTAGCAAATATGGATGCAGCAGTACCAAGCCTCCAAGTTATATGCTACAACTTCTAGAGAGAAAGAAAGCGTCTCTTCTCTTTGCTTTCTGCCAAAAAAAAAAGTAGTTAAGTAGTGCTTTCCCAGGACCTGTCAAAAAAGCTCATGAATCACTGGCCTGAATTGAGACATTGCCAATTTCTAAGAGAGGCCCTGTGGCCAGGAGAAGAGCCTGCACTGCTGGACTTGGTCCTGGCCCCTCAACCAATCACTGTGGCAAGGGGATTTGCATTGAGCCTTTTGGCCAGAACCAATCAGAGTCCATTTCTAGGAGTGAGGTTGGTGTTTTCCTTTCACTTAGGCTGCATGGGCAAGGTCTGTGTATGATGTGCAAGAATCAACCGCTATAGCCTATTCTCGTGATAGGATAGGATCCTATTCCCGTGGATCAGGATAATCCAAAGTGTTAAGGAAATCCACGTTCTGGGAGGGTAAATAACCCTCTAGCATCACCCAAAGATACAGCTCCACTTCAAGTCTGTCTGAATCTGGGGCCCATGCTGTTCTCACTGAACCTCATCACCTGCTCATTCGCTCATCCTTTGTGGAACATTTGCCTTGTGGAAGATTTCTGTGTGGGCTACTGTATCGTACCTGTGAGTTTTCTGAGTGTTGGTCAAAAGACTTTTCCTCCCCACCCAATGGGTGCTGACTGGTGGCTACAGGACATCATGACTGGGACTGATGACATGAAATTTCCTAAGCAGGAAAGGAGGTTTTTATATTAAAGAAGGGAAGAGTCCCATCCATTGTCTGCATATGGGTGAGAGAGGCTTGGAAAGACATAGAATTGTGTGTAATGTTGGAAAATCCATCTGTCCCCTACTGCCAGCAACTAAAAGTGAGGCAGCTCCCCTTCCCTGTGCAGAGAACAGAGGAGAGGTACTCTGTGGTCCACCTTGTCAAGCCTAATGCAACAAAAGCCCAGGACTCACAGAGAAGCCAGCTATGTTAAAGGATCCCAGAGTAAATGATGTGATTGCCAAAGAGCTCCCTCAACTCTCCCAGAAGTATTTTACCAAAAAATTAAAAAAATAAAAGCTTGTTAACCTAAGTAATTTTTATCCGGGGTCTGCTACAGTATCTGGTCATAGGTTAGGTTGGTATTTAAAGCCCAAGGTGACTTCTTAGCAGAAGTTTTGCTGTGGGCTTTCTTGAATCTTCCTCTCACATTTCAGTGAGCTCTGCCATGTAGTTCTAGAACATTCATCAGAACCAAGTATAAAAGAGAAACTGGAATGCCAGTGTCCTGTGAGGTCCTGAGTGATGCAGAGGAAAGCCTCCTCTAGGGGCTCACTCACCCCCTGAATCCTCTCTGTTTTCAGAAATGAACCGGCATCACTACGCCCTGTACGTGCACAACTGCCGCCTGGTCTTCCTCTTGCGGAAGGACTTCGACCAGGCCGACACCTTCCGCCCTGCGGAGTTCCACTGGAAACTGGACCAGGTACGGCACTCACCTGGCACATGGCCCCTGCTCACCCCTTTGTAGGGGTGCATGCTGTGCTCCACAGATGATGGCAGAGGGTAGGCACCTCAGGGTTCTGGTCACTTGCTGATTTTTGGATGAATTAACTCAGGGAGACAAATGGCATCTTAAAGTCAGGGTGGAAACTGTCACTTTAAAGACCAGTCTGAGGTGGGGAGGGCCACACTCCCAGCTGGGATCCCACAGGGTCAGTGGACCTGCTAACATGCAACTCAGCCGTTTGCTCTGCGTTGAGCTCATGGGAAGCTGGTTCTCTTTCTCTTGATCCCCAGGATCAGTTTATGATCTTTGTTAGCACATTCTTGTGTCATAAAGGCTCTGTGTCTCCTCTTTGATGCTCTTCTCTGTCCTTTGGCTGATGGTGTAGCCTTGTTTTGGGTGGCACGGGTTGAGAACAGGGACCCGATGACTTTGAAGTAAGCAGTGACACGGCGCACTGTGAGCAGTGCATGCCTTTTTCTGAAGTGGAAAAATCTATGACTCACTCCAGAGCCTCGTGACTTGTGATCACAAGGACCACTGTGTCACACTTGTCAGTGACAAATGAAGTGTCTCGTTTGAATCAAAAGCTTTGAAGTGTCTACTTCTGACACTTGCAGCGCGGAGATTGCAGAGGTGGCACTCACTTATCTGGGTGGCTGTGCCACTGAAGAGGTGGCCTGTGCAGCCAGACTACAGCTGGCCTTCAGTGAGCTTTGAAGAGCAGTGGGTGTGAATTGTTTTAAATGGTTTTAAATTACCAAGATGGAGAGCGCCAGCAGGCAGGGGAGGGGATTGCAGAATGGGTCTGCTGAATGAAACCGGTGAAATGGTGCTCGTTCCATGGCCTCACTGCCTGGGGCCGGAACAACTCTTTTTGGGGGATTTTTCTGCCCCACCCATATCCTGAGTGCTTCTGGGGACCTCAGTCTTCTGTTCTCCCTCCAGAACCCACTGTGTGTGCTTTCTGCCTCACCTTGTCTCGGGCTGAGCATTCCACAACCCTTTTCCTCTTCTCTCCTTATTCCCTTCATCTCCCCACCCTCTCCCAGTATTGCTTAAGCTCCCAGGCCCCCAGTGGGGTTGACCTCAGAGAGTGCTCCTGGGAAGCATTCCAGGAGGAATCCATTTACATTGAGATGAGAATGACTGCTGCCCCCTTTTACCCACACAGAAGTGCAGACACACGCTCTTTAAAAGAGATTCATTAACCTCAGGCAATCTCTCAGTGGTGGGACATCAGACAAGTGACAAGGTCAAGGATGCCAAGTGGATAGGAAAGATGTTTGAGGGAGCCCAGCGGCAATTGACTAATCCATTCCCAATAAATCCCATTTTGCTGGATCCTGGGGTTTTGGAAATAAGGCATCTGATTAGTATATGTTTCTCTGAACGAGGAATTCCGGGTCTTGCAGAAGGTATGAAATCTTGACATAGTTTATTTGATTTCACAGCAACCTCTCAGCTACCTTCTAAAGTGCCATATGGCTTATACAAGATGTTTTTAAATGCATAATGTGAATTGAGGTCAATTAAAATAAATACCATATTATGAGGGGTTTTAATAAGAACATTGCTGTACTGCCTGAGACAATTATAGATGCCCTGCAGCATTTCCTAAGATAGGATTGAAAAGCACTGATAGAGGCAAATGAAGTCACAGGGCTTGAAAAATAAAAATAGTCCTGACTGGTATGGCTCAGTGGATTAAGTGTCGGCCTTTGAACCAAAGGGTCACCAGTTAGATTCCCAGTCAGGGCACATGCTTGGGTTGCGGGCCAGGTCCCCAGTAGGGGGCACATGAGAGGCAACCACACATTGATATTTCTCTCCCTCTCTTTCTCCCTCCCTTCCCCTGTCTTGAAAAATAAATAAATAAAGTCTTAAAAAAAGAAAAAGAAATATGAGTGAGGAAGGAATTCTGATTCTACAGATAAAAATATGATGAATCTAGGAATTCCAAAATCTGTTCCCAAAGTGGTGACTTGAAGGAGGGCTGAGAACCACTGACTACCACCCGAACCTCCGCCAGGCACACTGTACACGTGAGCTCCCCCTCATCTCTGCCACGGTCCTGCCCAGGGGATGGCATGAGGCAAGAGACTCAGGTCCACTAACTTGCCCAAGGTCACACAGCAAGACCATGCTGAGAATCTGCCTTTTCCATCATACTATGCTGCTGCTTTGATGAGCTTGCTAATTTAAAATTTTAAATGTTTTCATTTCTAAATCTAAAATATTTTAATTTAGAGATCAGAATTATCACTGAAATGGAAAATCTTTACAGACTTAATAAAACTGTCTGAAACTGTCAAATCTTCACTGAGCTAGGGTTGCCATAACAAAATGCCCTTTATTTCTCCCTGTTCTAGAGGCTGGGGAGGTCCATGATCAAGGTGCTGCCCAGTTCCGTTCCCAGGGAGGGCCCTCTTCCTGCCTTGTGTCAGTTGCCTCCTTGCTGGGTCCTCACCTGGTGGAGAGGGCTCTGGTACCTTATCCTTCTCTTATGAGGCATCAGCCCTGTGGGATTAGGGCCCCATCCCATGACCCCATTTAACCTTTATTACCTCCTGAAGGCCCTGACTCCAAATATAGTCACACTGGGGCTTTCACATATGAACTCGATGGGGACATAATTCAATCCATAGCATTCTTCAACCGAAGAAATTAACATTAAAAAAAATGTAAAGGCTGCCTACTGACGATAAGAAGCTTCATCTCACCTGAACCACCACCCTCCCTCTGAAAGGAGCCGCAGTGAGCAGGATATAGGACACCTCAAGCACACTCACGCTGGCAGCCCGCAGATCCCTCTCCCCCAGTTCCGCTCCCTGTGTAGACAGAACCTTACCAGAAGTTTCTTAGATGTACATCACTTAATGCCCAGCCTGTGCATACCAGATAAAGTCTCCTCCCCCAGGAAGCCATCCTGAGTCACCTCCCCTCCAGTGGTTTGTCTCTCCCTGTCTTTCGGGAGTTCACATGTAACTCCATCCCCTACTCTCCATGCATCCTGCCTCTCTGCTCGCCTTGCCCTGGGGTCCTGGAAGGCAGGACTGTGTTTTGCTCTCTCTGGCTCTTCTGTACACATGGTAACCCCAAGCACACAGCTGGTGTCCAGTAAATATTTACGTGACAGTGGATGGATGTCAAGATCCAGAGATGGGACAGATGAACTGAGGGAGGGTGAGAGAAGGAGAAACAAAAACTCCAGAGATCTTTTAAAACCTTCCAGTGATCCAATGATATTTTGATTCATTTTATGGAGCATTCTAAAATCCTAAAATTTTAACATTTTCTTTTTACTCTCAAACATCGTTCGATTTTGATCTTGTACTTTATTTCAAAGATCTTACTGGGTTTACTACCAGTAACTATTTAGAATTTTCTGGCCTTGGCCAGAAAGGACTGGAGCCAATCTAATGTACATGTGTATTACAATTCATGGACCATCTTGGGGATTCCAGTGCATAATAAATGTTTCAATGACTGATGGGTCTCATTTATTTCTTTAATCAGCAATTTATTCTGAGCACAAACTGTGTGCCAGGCTCTGTGCTGGATACCAGAGGTCAGCAGCTAAATTAGAAGCCTCTGCTCTCTAGAAGTTTCCACGATAACAGGGCAAACAACACACACACAGACAGTTTACCTCATCCTATCACAGTATGTGCTAGGGCAGAAGGCAGGGGGTCCAGCCCGGGGAGCCTGTGGGAGCCCATTCTGGGGCTCCTGGCATGGGCCTAAAGATAAGAGACTGGAAAAGCCCCCAGGAGGGGCCAGCATCTGAAGGGAATGTGGAGGGCTCAGGCGGCCACGCTGGCAGAACTGGGCAGGAGGGCCATCGTCAGGGCATAGGGATGGGGCAGGAAGGGAAAACACTGGCAGGTGTTAGGAGGAACAGATGGATTATATCCCAAGAGGCTTTTTATGTTGTGCTATTGAGCTGGTACTTTATCCCCAAAAGAATTGGCCGTAATTGAGGCATTTTGTTATATAAAGAAGACTGAGAATTTTAGGGATGGGTAAATGTGAAAAAGGCTAGTATGACATTCATAAAATGTATCAAAGTTAAGCAAACATAACCCAGACAAAGTCATTCAAGGCAGCCAGTGGCAGTGGCTACATTAGAACCAGGGTGTCCCCTTCCTTTCCCCACAGCCAGGCAGGGAGACCAAGCACTTGACAGATGCTGCTCGTGGGCGCTGAAATCAGGGCATGAAATGCAGAGTGGTTTCCACATAGCTCTTCAGGCGTTGCCCAGGGTGAAGCGGTTGCTGCAGAGGAGCAGAGGGCTTCCCGCAGCCCCGCTCCTTAGTCCCCCCACCTCGGATGGCCTTCGCCAGGGTGGACGGACTGCCAGGTAAATCCATCAGCAGGCAGCTCCAGGAAATGCCCCTGACAATCCAGTGTGCCTCACTAAAGGACCATAACGACGAGGAAAATGTCATTTTAATGGGATTTTTACTTATGATCTGCTAATGCTAATCCCTGGAGCCTTCAGTTAATCATGTGCAAACCCAAACAAGAGCAGAGGAGAATGCCCAGCTGCCAGCTCACACGGGGAAGGTTTATTAATTTGCAGCCCCTCCCAGATTTAATATTATTTGGATACAGTTGACTCAGTGTTGCAAATTCTAATGATCTTCCCTTTGGACTTGCTGTTGCTTAGAGGGAAACCTGCTGGTGTTTTATGGTATTTTTCAGTTATTGGGAGGCACAGCTTGAGTGACAGCCTCAATTGACCTGCACGGGGACAGGTGCCTCCAGCTCAGGTGAGGGACAAAAATGCTTCTCTGAAAAATGGCAATGGGCACAAGATGCATTCTGTTGGCCATTGCCCTCTCTGTGCCGGAACTTGTAACAGGTGCCAGGGAAAGGGAAGAAAGACAGGATGCTGCCCTAGGGGAGCTCACAGCCATGCCCAGTTCACGGACCCAGCAGAACACCTTCCTGCAAGAGTGCCACCTCTGTACGAGCAGGGAGAAGCAACAAAAGTGAGTGGAGGTGCCTCACTGGGTGAAGGTTGGTCCTCGCTGGAGATTAAGCCACCACACGCCTCCAGGCCATGTAAGAATTCAGGCCGGTGAGGTACCTCTAATTGTTCCTGCAATTATCACACAGCAAGACTATGGAAATCATATTTTTATGTGGAATCTCCCAATTTTTAATATTTTTCTCATTTAAAAACATAAATCATCAAACCAAACAAATGTTCTGCAGTGTATCTTTGTATTCTGGCCGTCGGTTTAAGATGACTGATAAAAAGCAGACAGACAGACAAAATAAAACCACTGTTATTTTGACACAGGTCAACTACTCCATAACATGTCTACATGGGAAGTAGGGATCTTCCTAAACAAGGCCCACTTGTCCTTGGTAAACACCTGCTGTTCTCCTAGCCCCCACCCCACCCCCCCATGAAGAACGTAAAGGCTTTCCAGTGGAGAGGCCAGGGACTAGACATGTCGGGTCCCCATCATCCCCTCACCACACCTAGAAGGAAGAGGCAGGTGCAAGTGGGGCAGGACCTTCTAGCCGCTGGTGTTAATGGTGGTCTCCCTTCCTCTTGCATAAAGAGGAGAGTAAGTCACAGGCTCAGTTTCCCCAGGAACAAATGGGCTAGGATTTGAGCCAAATTCTCACATTTGTCTTAGGCCAATGCCTTTGCCCATCAAGTCCATTCTACTTTCATAGGATTGTAAAGCCCCTGGAAGGGGCTACAAGTGAATAAATCTTTTATCCATGGTGAGGAAATAGTGTTAGAATGATGCAGAGTCAGTTTCCTCGCATCTGCTCTTTCGGCCATGCTGGGAGTCAAATGGGTTAGTTCAATCATTATTATAGCCAAGTGCCAAGGAGTTAATTGGAAAATGGTCAGTGCAGTCCAGGCCAGTCATCTTAATGAGCAGAGCAATCGGGCCTTGTCAGCGCTCTAGTTCTGCTGTTAGAGACGAACCCTTCGCCACTTTGGCCACGTCTCCCCTAATGCAGTAACACCGCCCTGCCCGCTGGCCTGCCCTATAAACTGGTCTGCAAAGAGACCCATTTCCTTTAGGGACATGTGTTCGAAACAGAGGGGGAAACGTCCAGGACCTCTTTTGTCTCTCCTTCAGGCAGAACACCTGCTTTTTCTAAGATGTCAACTTGCAGCACGGCTCTGAATGAATTACGAGTGTGGAGAGTCAAATACAGTGACTCTCACGTGTTTATTTTTCCACAATGCATAAATAAGGGTCCCTGACAAGCCCCCTCTTTTCTCGAAGTCCCCCTCTCTCCTCTTCCATCTCCACAAACTTCCAGATATTTGGGGAGAGGTGGCTTCCTTGGCTCCATGGTGTTGGCAAAGGAGAGTGCTCAGACCCACATAGTCCTCCCAGATCAGGACTGCGCAGGGACTGGATCTCCTGCTCCCTGGCCAGGTGACTGCTGGCAGGGTTGGCTCATTTCTTCTGTTTGCATTAGAAGGGGTGCCAACCCATTGCCTGAGCCAGGCTCCCTCTACCTTGAAGTCCCTTACGTGGCAGCCTTTTATCATGCCCATCTATGCTGGTCACCTTGATGCCGTGACACCTCTCAGGGCTCCTCTGGATCCCCTGTGGCTATTCATGATAGAACAACGGCTCCCAAAGAAGTCTACGTCATTGTCTCTGAAACGGGTGACTATGTTACTTTACAAGACAAAGGGATCCTTACAGGCATGATTAAATACAATAGCCAAGTGCTGGAAGCAACCTAAGTGCCCATCAGTCAATGAGTGGATCAAAAAACTGTGGTACATTTACACAATGGAATTCTATGCAGCAGAGAGAAAGAAGGAGATCCTACCCTTTGCAACAGCATGGATGGAACTAGAGAGCATTATGCTAAGTGAAATAAGCCAGGTGGTGAGAGAGAAATACCACAT
>VMDR010003710.1:0-68615 GCA_007922815.1 Macrotus californicus
GTTTCTTTACAATCGAGATCTGTCTACTGGTTATTGTAATAAACAACCAGTGACTTGTTACAAGAAAATGCCTTTCAGCGTTAGCTTGGCTCATTTCTTGTATTTTATTTCAGGAGAGCAGATGCTAATACAGCTTACTTGACCCTTGTAGGATGGTACGGTAACCAGAAAGGACATCTTATTCCATTTCACTCATCAGGAGATGTCATCTGTGGTGACCGTCTCTGAACCAACCCAAAGTTCAGGGTTAAATGAGTTTCCCGATAGAGTGAAGACTAACACCAGTGTTTATCTCATTACTGATTTAATCATCCATCCCAGAAACATTCACTGAAAGTCGTTGTGCTGAACCCTGTTGTGAATGTCTGACAATGAGGAGTCACCCTTCTCAGGGTGCTTACAGTGTATTGAGGGGCAGACACCCTGCAGACACCCAGAGCTTAACACGGAGGGAGCAGGAACCATGTCACTGGCGCAGACCTGGGTGCAGGGTGGCAGAGAAAAACCGGGTCTTCCCGGAGTGGTGACAGCATTCCACAGGGCAGGTGTTTTCATAAAGTGCCAGTCTTTCTTTATCTGCTTTCAGCTCAGTGTGGCACTCTGCAAGTATGGTGGAGAGGGTTTGGTTTACTTGTTTAAAAATGGATATGTAGATAGCTCTGTTCAGTTGGGCCAAGAAAGTTGCTTAATAAAAGCTATTCAAATTGAGAGGTCATGCATATTAAGCAACCTAAGACTATTGAAGAAAAGAACTCAGAACTACTTGTAGGGCATTTAGTTGTATTTATTTATTTTAAAATAGAGTTGGTTAACACATCCATCACGAAACATTTTAAATGATCGTGTTTATAAACATTGGTGCCAAGTGAACTGGTGGTTGGTGAGAATGAAGGCCGGGAGTTGGACCCTCCTCTGCTTTATGCTGTTGGTACTGCATCAGCATCTTATCAGCACAACCACCAGAAACCTTGGCATGTAAGAGACATTTGCCCTGTGCACTCTGTAAGCATACTTTAAATAGCTGTCAGACTTGACTACAGTTAGAACTAGGCAAACGGAATCTCATGAAGGCAGATAAGTTTCCGTTTATTCATATGGTATAGTGGCTAGGAACGGGTGCCCTGGACCTGGACCGCCTGAGCCCGAATCCAGGATCAGCCACTTGCGAGGTGTCTGATGAAAAATTACTTCTAGCTTTCTGTTTCTATTTCTTGACTCGCAAAAAGTTTGAAAAATTCTGTGATGGTTGGAAACACAGCAGGAAATTACTGCTTTGAGGATCACATGGCATAGTTACCATATATAGGAAATCTTCGGTCAATATCCACGGCAAGGGTCACTGCCTGCTGGGAACAGGTGCCAAGGTAGACCTGTGTGGTGCAGGCCTGAGGATGTTTGCTTTCATTTCTTACATGCCATCTATCAAATAATGCTCAGCTGAAAACAAAGTTTAATAAAGCAAGAGCATATTAACTAGATTTATGAGGGTTTCTTCTGTAGCTAATTGGGGAAATAGTCACATTACATTTTTCAAATAGAAATGTTTTCTCCCAGGATGGCTGGCAGTCAGGAAAGAACAGAAGTCTCTGTGTGGGTTACAGGAGAAATGCGACATTTAACCTACAAATGAGAAAACTGTTCATAATTCAGGGTCATTTCAGATGTTTATTTTTTTTGTTTATTATTTGTTTTTGCGTGATTTTGGTAACGTGTATGCAATGCAAAGTTTGAAAATTGTTGGCTACCTGAAGAAAATCACATTTTAAAAGTTTTTTTAATATATACTTTTAAAGTTCTGTTGTTGCTAATTTCATGGTGGAACAAAAATACCGATAAGGAGTCAGACAAGGCGTCCACTAGCCACGTGTCTTCGAGCAAGTCCCCAGGTTCATCAGCCTCAGTTTTCTCACCTAGAGCCTGGTAGTGAATAGCAAGGGGTTGTCGGTGTGCTGAGGGAGGCACTGCCCCAGAAGTGTGCCTGCTCAGACCCGAGGGGCCTCTTGGTACCAGGTCTCTCGGCGGGGTCAGAGAAGGAGGCGTTTGCACTGCTCCCAGCCCTGCAAGCAGGAGGACTGACCTCAGTGCTGTGGCCAAGGAGGTGTTTCTGCCCTGGGAATAAACAAGGTAGAAAATTGACCCAGTACTGCTTTTGCCTGTTCTGGGAGGGCATCGCATTGTTCGTTAGTAGCTTTCTGGGGCACTAGGAGTGCAGACCATATCCAGGTAACACCTGGATATCTGACTTGAACGGCTCCCCTTACCATAAAGGTCTGCCTTGGGGAATCAGCCCATCCCCATTTGCTGTTCTTCTCTCTCACTCCCCAGTGTAGTCCTAGGATTCCTTGTCCACGATTCCCATTCACATGCTGCGGTTTCATGAGTAAACATTCTGTTGTGTTAAAGTCATCAGGTAGCTCCATGGACAGAGATTGAGCCACACAGTAGGTTTACTCAGGAAAAGCACGTCCAGGAGGGTTTCTCCTCTGCTGTTTAATAATTTTTTTTAATTGGGTGAAGAGCAATTTTGCATATTCACTCAGCAAACATTGATTCATTGGTTACTTATTTTTTAAGTGACTTCATTGAGGTATAACACCACCCAGCTCACCCATTTAAAGTATCCAGCTGAGTGGTTTTTAGTACGCTCACAGTCAATTTTAGAACATTTTCTTCACCTCAGAGAGCAACCCCATACTCCTTTAGCCATCATCTCTGTATTTCCTGACTCCCTTATCCCCTATCCCCACTAATCTAAGAAAGATTAGTGGTCTAAGAAACCACTAATCTATTTTTTGTCTCAGTAGTTCTCTGTTTGGGACATTTTGTAAGAATGGAATCATGATATGTGGCCATTTGTGCCTGCTTCCTTCAGTGTAATTTTAGTGTGATATTATCAGGTGTCTTTCAGGCTGTAGCGTGTATCAGCGCATCGTTCCCTTTTCCCTCTGGTTTTTCTTAGCTGCATCTTGCCTCCCAAAGGCTGCATCTCCTTGCTGATGCAGATATGAGCATTAAGTGCATGGAGAAGAGGAGGTGGTTCAGTCTATTTGAGGAGGAAGGAAAATCAAAATCAACTGACAACTTTAGATACAAAACTCAGTGGTGAGAATTTTTTTGATTTCAGGTCTGTGTCAGTTAATATTTTTGATCATTGTGTAATTATTTATGAATTGTATGCCTGAATTGTATAATCATCTAATAACTCAGATTACAGTGTACACTTAGGGCAATGTTTATGGTCACTGATGGAAGCTGCAAATTCTGATTTCACATAAAATTGATGATTTCTAATTATTCGGGTCACCTCCTTGTCAGATCTCATTACAGATTTCAGCTCTGGTGAAAGCTCTTAATAGAGTTGGTATTAGAAGCATGATAACGGTTAGCTTTGCCATTTTCTTGATGTTTGCCTGTGTTTGCATTATTAGACTTTTTTCAGTCCACTTGACACTCTTGCCCAGCTGACATACAGAGCAAGTGGGGACACCAGTGATGAGGTATATTAAATATTTTTGTAAAGCTTATAATTTTTTAATACAAAAGTATATTTTTACGCCGTAGTGCTTTCTTCCTGCACCCCAGCGGACGATGCTACACACTTTTGTGCAGTGCATTACATACACCTCACTGCTGTGGCTTCATGGGGAATGTGCAGGAGGACTCTCTTCCTGTTGGTTCCAGTGCAGTGCTTCTGACAGTCTGGCTGCCGTGTTTCACAGGAAGGGTTTTTATGAGACCAGAGGATTGTGCAGCACTCACAAAAATACTTCTTTTTTTTGGCTGGTTGTATCAGTGCCTGGCTATGTGGGCTCCTTGCAGATTGCTCAGAATCACGGGGATTTGCTGCTGCATACTGGGCCATGAGCTGAATGGGTATGCGATCCTGGTGTGGCCCAGCCAAATTACATCACTGGAGGTCATGCTTCACGCTGACCCTGTGGCTTCTCCTGCTCACCCTCCTGTGGCCCTGCCCTGCAGCAGCTGTGTGGGAATCCTGCTGCCTTCTCTCCCCTAGATTAGAATGTCTGCGCGAGGGTGGTGGCTATTTCCAACCAAAAAGGTCGTCCTGGGTGTGCTAGTGATGAAATAAATCCCTTGGGAAGGGAGCCCTACGGTATCTGAGACAGTTGTCAGTCTTCCGTGAGCGTGTTGAAAATTGGGTACAGTTCAAATCTTGGCAGATTCTGGAGGCTGTTGATGGCAGAACGCTGCTAATCCCCAGCGGGACCTGCCTGAGAAGCCGGCCATTGTACTTGGAGGCCAAGTATAAGATTGTTTCTTTCACGTGGCTTTGTGACCAGCTCTGTTCTTCACTGAAAGAAACATCCAAAGGAAATGGGCTTAAATTGTTGACAGAATTTAGGTGAGAAGTGCTTCCAAGGGAGGGGTCTGTAAGCACTGAATGGTTTATAAGAGGAAAGCATGGAATCTGATTATTTAAAGGTTCCAAGAATAAATGCTTATTTGTATGAAGCGTGATTAAATGCCTTACCTGGAGGAACCCCAGACCTCTCCCCCTCTCTACCTTTGAGGCAGTTCTGTTTTCTTCCCAGTAAGCAGCATACAGACCCTCCAGGTCCTCCAAGAGGTTGTATTCCTTCCTGAAGGGGAAAATAAATAGGCCAGCATACGGATTATGCTCTGTAACGAGCCTGTGTATTCTTCCAGTGTTGTCACCTCAGTTCTCAATTATGGCAGTTTTTGCTGAGGGGCAGTCTTAGGAGGGTGCGGAGCCCAAGGCCACAGAGGACACTGAGAACCTGTGAGCTTCAGTGCGTCTCTGGCTCAGCTGCTCAGCGTTTCTCTCAAGGTTGCTGGCTGAGCACCCCTCAGGTGCTGTTCAGGTGACTGAAATTCTAAATTGCGGTTTTTCTGTGGAGATCCTTGAAGGACACTGAGCTCCCTGGAAGGAGTCTAGGAAAAGTCTGACTTGTGTTTTGGGGCAGGGGCTCGTGATCGGTCAGCCGGCGTCAACTTCTCCTTGGGCACAAATGAGAATCCTGGGATGTGTCCAGTAGCTGTTTTGCTTGTTACTTTGCTGGAGAAGGCTAAGGATAGAATCATAAAAGAAATGTTTTTTGCCTGATAATCTCAATAAATTGAGGCCTTGGGATGTGGAAAATGTGATAAGCTTACTAGAAATGGAAACTTAGAGAAAAATATTTGATAACTGGAACTTATTTCTGGCATTTTCTGCAAATGGTACAATTAAGGAAGGACAGCATTTTTTTTTCCAAGAGAAAAAGATCTAGGCTTTGAAATGTTACAATTCATATTTTCTTGCAGAAATTTGCTGTTGCAGTTCTGAGTTCAGGCAGTTTGCACAGCTTCCTCCAAAACAGAGAAAAAACAAACTCCAAATAACACAAACATCAAAACTGAAACCGAGTAAACTGGGGTGGACAGGCTGTTAAAGAGTTTTCTAGTTCAGCCCAGTTTCAGACAAATTTTTCAAAGAAAATATATAGTTAGGTACCTTACACCCAGGCCTGTTGATTCAAAACCCTATCAAACAGACAAAGGCCGCTTTTGTCCACCAATTACTTGGTGTTTCAGAACTAAGAGATTTTGTGCAGAATGAAAAGAGGCAAGTTATTTTATAGTCATTTCTTTGATGTCATTAAGTTTCAGAACTTCGCAGACTTGGGAAAGTAAAAGACTGATGGTTTATTGACTAATACCTATATAAACGTTATTTAGTCTTTGCAAAAAAGGGCTTTGATAAGTGGGATGCATTCGATTTTATAAATTCTTTAAAAGCTCTGCTTTTCCACTCTCTCTTAAGCCTTGTCCCTTACTCCCTTTGGAGTTTCTGCATAAAGCTGTATGTAAATTGGGGCAGCCGTTTTCTAAAATAGCAATGTAAGTATTGGAGTTGGAGTATCAGAGGATTTTCTGACAGCCAGGGCGCGGAAATTTTGGACACACACAGCCCTGCGTATGTCACCCTAAAGGTGCAGTGTGGTGATTTATGGTTGACCTGCTTCTTCTCTGTGTTGATTTTAAATGCAGTACTGGATTATGTGCACATCGTGCCTAAGAGTAATGACCAAGGTGCCTTAATTATAGCTCGGGGTGGGGGTGGGTAGGGAATGGAGGGATTGAGCAAAAAATCAAAGGACTCGTGCACACGGACACCAGTGTGGTGATTGCCGTGAGGAGGGCGGTGGAGGTGGGAAAGAGGGTACAAGGGAGATAAATGGTGATGGGAAAACTACAATAGGAAAAAAAAGATAGAAAAAAATCAGAACTACCTCCACGCTTCTTTGGTATTTTAAGAAAGAGAAGAATGCTAGTGTTGATATACTTTGACTATCGTATCTGTAAGAACTCTTCCGCCTTGTCTGGCGGCCTCAGGTGTAACCATGGACACAAATTTGTGCCTGCGTATCTGGAGCCTCAGTCGAACACCTCCTTTGACTTTTCTGTTCCTATCCTCCCGTTAACAAGGAATTGTGCATTCACAATTTTCCAAATAACCTGTGATCCATTGCAAATGCAAATTCCAGCCTTACTTAATTGATTGGCAAGGGAGCAGGTGAGGGGGTGGGGCTGCTCTTGAGCAGCTGTGCTGGTTCACCTTGCATCAGGTGCCTGCAAAGACTTCAGATCCAAAGAATGCGTGTCACGAGTCCCTCTCCGGATTGGAATCACTTACCCCTTCGTTTTCATTTTATCCTCTAGGCTCGAAAAAGTGTGTATTTAGCCATCAGTTCATTTTGTGTGGTCTGAGTTATAAAAATGCCCCTGCTGTTTTTTCCATATGAAAAACATGTTTTTCATTTGTGGAAACTTATATAATTTTTTTTTTTGCTGGCTTTCTTTTGTGCTGCTTTAAATTAAAAGCAAATGTACTTCCCTCCCCTTCATTCTTGCTTCCCCACCCCCATCTTTGCATGTTCCAATTACAGAGTTGTGAAAATAAGTCATCTTTCGGCTTTTGTTACTTTAAAGCAGCATCGGTGATGTCAGAGTCAGTACTAAAAGCAGTAAGAATGCTGGCAGAATGTAGTGCAGCTGCAATCCAACATGACGCTGGAAATGGGGTTGAGAGCATAAAGGCTTTCCATATTCCCAGGGCGCACAACTGCTTGCGGCCTTGGCTTTGATCTCTTCAAAGGCTGCTGCCTCCTCCTAGATGGAGAGACTTGGCTGCCACTCGCTTGCATTGAAAAAAGGCAGAGGTCTCTATTCAGGCAGAAATCAATCACTGTGCAGAAACAATTATGTGTAATTCAACCATCATGAAAACAGGACAAGATTACGGGTTTGTTACCTGAGTGACTGTGTGGAGACGGGGAGCAGAGAACACTGGAGTCCTGCTGACATGCCACATCTCGATGACAATTATAGACGTATGAATGATGTGGCAGGCGGGGGAGTCACGATGACAAATGCTGGTCATGCTGTCCAGCAGAGCAGAAAATGAGGTTACAATTGGGAGATAATGTTTGCATATGTAACCATATTTCATCAAGCTGAACAACTTCAGGGAACAGACCCTCCAAAACTCTTCTGGTGTTTGTCTGTGTATGTACACGAGCATATGAATGTGTTATTAGCCAAATTAAGGCGCAAATGACCCTAATAACTTGATCATTATACTGGAAGAGAGAAAGACGGTGAAGTTCAGGTTATTCCATTAGCTAGTTTGGAGTATACCCTCCTGACATCAAACTTGGAAAACAGCACTCAGTTTCTAACCTGTATAAGTGAGTCTGTCTTTCAACATCTTCCAGTGCGAGAGTAACATTTTTGTTTTGAATTTGTTAATCTGTCTCAAAAAAAGCATTCTGTTTTTTTCATCTTTACTCAAGCCCTTTGGGAAATGGTTTTGTCAGTTGTACCACCTTCCCTTGTTTTCAATTGTTACTTTTCTAAAGCAAACCTTCTGAAATGCGTTGAAGTCTTTTTTGCATTGTGACTGGAAGGGCCTCTTTTCTAGGTAGGAAATCACTTTCTGCTTTAAGTAGACGTACATTTAATCTCAGAGCCCTGGCATGCAAAGCTGCCGAGGCATTTATTTTTATTTTTATTTTAACTTGCTCCTGTCACCTAACAAAGGCGTAGGAGTAACCTCACACTTCGCCAGCGTGCCCCGGTAAGGGTTGTGGGTGAGGAGGGGGCGAGGCAAAATAAGATGAAAACCTAGATGGCTGATTATAAAATGGTATTGCTGCGGCTCAGCTTGCTACCCAGGCCTGGGCTTACCTTTTATGCTGCTCCAGCTTAGACATCAGAGGCGTGAGAGCTGCTTTGAGTTACAGATCTTCAAACAATAAGTCAAAACAAAAAATCAATCCCCTCCAGTCCCTGGGTACAGTTATCGAAAGATAAAAGAGAAAAATAAAGTTATGCTAAAGCAGACAGAGGAAAGAAGCAGATATGCCAAGGAAACTCAGAGGACAAGTGCAGAGTTGAAGTGGGCCTCGTGTGAGCCAACATCAATGAATTTTTATCTTATCAAAAAGTTTTAGGGTTGCCAGTTCTTTTCATACTGGATCCAGTCTGCTCCAGGGCTGCCTGGAGCATTGGCTTCAATAAAATAAAATGCTTCCCCGCTCCCTTTTAAACATAACCACATAGGAATTAGATTGCATTTCACTCAAGGTATAAAACTTGCCACAGACTTCAACACAAATTAGGGGTTTCAATAATCCCTTGATATTTTGAATATAAATTGAGGGGAGTTTTTTTTTTATGTTTATTGAAAGCTGTAGATTTACATGAAAAGTAAGGCAAATCTCTATAGTGGTGTGTTTTCTTCAAGCCAGATTTCTAAGGAGGGTTGGAAAGCCCCATGAATTCTTTTTGAGGTAAGAAATCTGTATTTTTCCTGGGCTCCGTGTGGGTAATGTCAGATATTTTTGGAGATTAACTTTAAGGATCTATCTGAAGCATTCTGGCCAGCATTTTGATATATGAGCCAGTATGTATTTTTGAGAATCCAAGTTACAGGTTAAAAAAAAAAGATGTATTTTTTAGATATTCTTCTACAATAGTGAACCTGTTGCTCGCTAATTTTATAGCTGCAAACATTTCTGTTATTATCCAAGATAGAGTTTCTTCCCCAGCATTTCTAAAGGTCTTTTTAAAGCGACAGCTCACATCTCACTCTTCCCCTGCCCTTGATTTCTCTTTAGTTTCCTCTTGTTACAGTAGTTGGTGCACCTGAACTTGTATCGGGAGCCAGCCCCCCATCCCTCTCCCTGACCACTGCGGAGCCCAGTCTGCCCCTTGCTGGGTCATCAAAGATTTTAAGGGAGCAAAGGATAGTTTGCTTAGCTAGTTAGAACTGGATGCCCTTCTATTTAAAGAAACATGTTCTATATATAAACTATAGTTAGTCATTGCAGTGAAACCATCATGGCTTTCATTTGCCTAGTTCAAATGACTCACTGTTTTGAAAATTAAATAAACTCAAATAGAAAACAACCACACACTGTGGGTTGCAACTTTTATTTCCTAGTCTAGAGTTAATGAGCAGAAAAATGGCAGAGCCATTTCCAAACATCTAAGGCTTGAATTTTTTTTTGAACTGTTAATGAATGTACTTTATTATAAACACTGAAGCTTCGAGTATGTGCTGTAGGCCCTGAGAGAGGAAGTGGAATGAAGATTCTTTCTAGTTTCTCACCATTAAGCTATGGTAGAGAATTGTAAGCTGTATTTTTAGGCCTTTGTCCTCTGACTCTCCTTCAGGCTGGGTTCAGCTAACGTTTTCACTCCAGTCTCTCCCTTCCATTTCCTATCCTTAATCCTGTCTTGTCATCCTTCCAAGCTACTTAGCGAATATTGTTATAAGTGGCTTCAAGTTCATATTCAAGGAAGGAAAGAAGGCAGAGGAGGAAAATGGGGCCAGGTGGTGTATGCCACCCATAGGGACCTGCCCCAGCAAGCTCCGTTCTGGCCCCCGTGGAAGAACCTGTGAATTCCTGACATTCCAGCCCAGAATTCTGAGCTCTTTTACTCTTATGCAGGCAGGGGATGGGATGGGTGGGTGGGTGGGCGCTAGCCTCCATAATCACTGACAATATCCTCAACCCCAAATAAACTTCTATGCTAAGTAAAAACATTCTTCAAGATAGAACCTCTGACCCCTCTTCCAACCAGGCTGCTTCCCCTAAGCTCCTGTTAGGTAAAAGGTCTGTGCTAGGTAACCTGCCCGGCATGTTCACCTGTGTGTGTGTGTGTGTGTGCGCACATGTACATGTACATATAATGCAGTGTTTAAAGCTCATGGATCAGATTGACTGTACGCGAATCCAAGCTCCACCACTTACTGACTGTGTGACCTTCAGCAACTTACTTAAGTATTTTCATCCTCTCTTTCCTTATCTGTGTAATGGGAGTGTAGCCAGCCGTGAGCTTTGTGTGAAGGCAGTGCACATGCCAAAGGCAAAGCATGCTTGACGTTTGGGCGCCAGTAGATGTTAGCTGTTATTGTTGTCATTAGGAAAGAACACGTCTTCTGCACTCAGTTAATTACTAACTTTTTGAGACATACTATTTTTTCTATGCATTTTTGATATTTGAGTTTCCTCACGACCTGTTCCCAGAGCAGAGCCCAGGCTCTGGAGGGAAGTGTTGAGTCCAGCCTGTCTTAGCTAAGCCTGAATTTCTACTGAAGGTGCAAAAATAGGTTTTCTTGTGGTGGTCCTAAAGGTGGTATAATCATGGGGAAAAATATGGTTAATAATCCCTCAATTTCTTAGGTTTTGGTGATTTGGAAGTTAGGGATAAAACCATAACTCATATTTTTCTAATGCTTTTAATATTCTAAAGGAAATAGCTTATCTCTTTCATAGGAAAAATAAACTTTAATTACATGAATGTTATATTTTTGGCATTTTACATTTAGTTGGATATATTCCATAGGACAATATTAAGTGCTTATTATGGAGTGCGTGCATATGTAATATTTGGAATGGTAAAAAGGAAAGCCATATTTCAAATGCTTTGAGTCAAATAAAATAGAGGTTATGGATCTAAACTTTATAATCAGGAATATGGTGGATAAGACAAGCCAGATTCAGGTCACAGGATTAGCACAGTCCCCCAGGACAAAAGCAGGCTCCGGGCAGCACAGTCGCTGGGACCTGTCCTTCCCATTCAGAGCACTCCCCTGGCCCCCAGAGCTCCCAGCCTGTGATCGGCAGCCCCCCCCACCCACCCACCCGCCCGCAATCAGCAGGGCAGCTCAACCTTCTCTCTCTCCTCCGGGCCTCAAGGGCAGCTCTCTCTCCTACAAACTCCAAATTGAAATCTGAGTTGCAGTGTGACGATGACTTTATGATATTTGAAATATTACTCAGACCTTCTGCTTTAAAAGGAAATCTCTAATTTTTATGATGCTGGTTTTGTAAAACTGTTTCAAAATAACATATTTAACAATTTCACTCCTTTTAGCTTCAAAATTCTGTAAATTGAGAAATATTTATTTGGGGAGGGGCACTAAAATATTTTAATTAATGTTAAGTAACATCAGTTTTAAAGTACTTAAAATAAAAACACTGACTTTATGACAAGCCAAAAGAAACTTACTCTGAAATAGCTCCATCCTTAGCAGAGATGACCAGACAAGCTCTTATTTTTTCCCCAGTTTCACTGAGGCATAATCGACAAATAAAAATTGTGTATAGTTCAGGTGTACAAAGTGATGTTTTGGTCAAGCTTTCAGAATTTTAAAGGAACACTCAGAGCTCTTATTTGTAATTTTCAGTGACTACAGACCTATATAATATCTTCATAAAAAATTTTGGCCAATATCTCCCATTTTACTCTTGGCTATTTGGAGTTAGATCATTATTTCAAAAATCTTACAAGTGTAACAGGGTAAATAATCACACATATTTATGCTTTGGAAAGAAAATACAAATCTTATTGGACTCTAAATGACTTAATTTGGCTCTTCAGCTCTCTGAGAATTTCCTGTCACACTTTATATAAGAGGTGTGACTCCTGACTAGCTCTGCAGTTGTGGCAGTCCCAACAGGGGCGACCTTTTGGCGTTTGATCCTAAATATTGATGAGCTTTCCAGATCTGACTGGGGTATCCAAACTTGGAATGCTAGTATGTGGCATAACTATCCAAAGCTTAAAAGGGAAATTTAAGGAGATGTGCATTACTTTGTTGGAAGTATTTGAACTGGCAATCCAGCACACACATGTCTCCACAAAGGTAAACCCTTTGATTTTAGCATATTTGGCTGAATAGCCAATAGAACGACAGTATTGAAGATTTGGGGGCAAAGCAGAAATGACATGCATTTTATAAAGTGCTAAGCCACACGGATATTTTAAAGGCAAGAGTTCTTTGTAGAGCGTGTAGTGTTGCTTGTGCCCCTTGGAAAAGATGAGCCATGTTTTATAATTTTCAAGTTTTTAATATGATCATCTTCTGGAAGTCATTTTGCCTTTAAGTTCAGAGGTGTTTTCCCCTTCTCTTGTCTACCACAAGACATCTCGTGTTTTGTTTTGTCTCTCTACCTGATTTTAACCCCACATCATCACCTTTCTACAAGAGGTTGCACTGCTTCCAGGTAAAATGAGACCAGTTTTCGTTCAGTTGGCCTGTTTGCCCAATAATATTGTGACTTTTTCTTTGTGGATGGGCAAGGAAGCCAGCCTAAGGAGTTTTTAAAGGATGTATTTAATCACATGGGCTGATGTACATTGGGGCGTGTTGGGGGGAGGGGTATATGTGTCATGAAGCCAAAAAGAAGAGATTCCTTGAAACCTCGGCCAATGGGGTCAGTGGGAGGAGGGCAGGGGGAGTCGGGGCTCCAGTGGGCTAGCCCTTGAAGGATTCAGAGTGGATAATTACCTACCCTGTAGGGCTTGAGGAGGACTACATGTCTCTGCTTGCCTAAAATCTCTCCCCTGCTGGCAGTGCATTGAAATGTCACTCAGCCAGCTCACTTGCTCCCAATTCCCACTGTTACAGGTCCTCTACTGACAAAGCCTACAGGCCCCAGTTCAGTGCCCAAGAACAGAACCTGAGGAAAGGAGGGGCCTTAGAAGTGGGCTGGCCTAGTATTCTGGCTGGCAGACACAGCTCTGCCTCTCCCCCGGTGAGGCCAACCCCTTGCAGGAGTAACTCCTTCACCTCCCACCATCCCGCCATCCACCCCCCCCCTGCCCCACAGTGGGCAGGAGGGCACCTGCATTTCAGGGCTATCCTGACAAGAAATGGAATCACTCTTCCATAGGTATTTGGGACTGCTGTCATGTGCTTTCCTCCCACCCTTTTTCACACTTCCAGGCTAAACAGATATTCTTAGTTCTCACAAGCCTCTAGTTTTGGAACTTCTGCTGTTCTGCACCCTTCCTCATTACATGCTTTGTTCTGGTTCAATAAAGACTTGAGGTTTTAACTATTCAGTACTTCAGTTGGATCTGACCACTGTGGCACAGGGTTGGTCTGTGGCATCCCTCATTCTGGGCATCAGAGAGGCCTATTCATGTAGCCAGAGGATTAGTTTTAATCACCTTTTGATACCTGGGCTCAAAGTTAATTTTGTGCAACTGAAACTTCTGTCTTCCTCCAACATGTTGGTGTATGGACCCATCAGCTTGTAAAGTTTGACATTAATCCATATTAAATTGCCCCTTCTCCATGTCACTTGGTCATTTTTAGCTGCTTTGGTTCATTTGGATCCACTAATACAGTTTTATTCTTCCCATTTTCTTGTCCTGTTGGATTTTGAAAGGCAGGCTTCTTCATCATCTTTAAAGTCATTGATCATTATTGTTCCACTTACTCATGCATTCATTGGTGGATTCCTGTATGTGTCCCTACCTAAGTCGTTGGTTGAAATGTGTGTGGAGGCCCGCTAAGACAGCATCACTGAGCCCTCTATCAGAGGCCTGTAGGTATATTGGAAGGACTTTGCATAGACTTTGGGATCAGATAAGAATCCTGGTTTTGCCTTTGGCTTGCTGTGTGACTGTAAGCAGTTAACTTCTCAAGGTGTTAGTTCTCTCATGTTTGAAGCGGTGACACCTCCTGCTTCACAGAGCAGTTGTAGGGATTGGAGATCATGTATGTAAACCGTCAAACGTAGCGCCTGGCACATAGCGGTGGTCAGCAAGCATTAGTTCTCTCTTGTTTCTATGTTTTGGAATCACAGAGAGAAAGTTTCATTCTTCATCCATGTCTTGAATGAATTAAATCACAGTCTTGCCCATGAGCCTCACAAGTCTCTCTTCCGAAGGTTGAGTGCCACTTCTTTTGGGCTGCTCTTCCTGTGCTCTTACATCACTGCACATTTGAGCTTCAAGTAACAAAGTAAGGCTACTTTGGATGAGTAGTTGACCTTTTTCGGGGTCTTCTTTCATTACACTGGACTGCTTTACCAGCTGATAATTTAGAAGGATGGTGTCGTGTAGGAAGAGGCATAGCGGGTAAAGGGGCGGGGCGGTAGCTGTCTTCAGGTAGTTGAAGGGCTCTAGCGTGGAAGAGGAAGCAGACTGACTGTGCAGAATCACAGAGGATGGAATCACACAGGTCCACAATCCTTTACTCGTAAATTTGGATTCAAAAAATATCTGAAAATTGAGGGTTGTTTTTTTTTCCCCATAAATTTGGTGGCAAAATCTGACCCTAATTAATGTGAAGTTATTTATAGTCTTTATTGCACTAAGCATGCATATTTATATGCCTCATTGCACAACTAAAAATGTGTTTGATTATAGACTACTGCCTTGGACCAGACCGAGAGCCATGCGTGCCAAATATTACTTTTCTTTTTTTCCAAAATATTACTTTTCTAAAGAAAAATTAATTCATAAAACATATGGTCCCAAGGGTTTAAGTTAACAGATTGTGGGCCTATACCAATGGGCAAGTGGAAGGGAGTCTTTGAAAGACAAATCCCAGCCCAGTTTAAGGAAGACTTTCACTTAGCACTTCACAATAAAGTAGAGATATTTTCCAATGTGATGACATCTCAAACCCTTGGTCGGGGTGGGGAGGTGCTGTGCAACCACCTCTTAAGGATGTTGTCAAAAGAGTTAATTGAGTAGGAGACTGGACCTCTAGAGTATCTACCAACCCTGCATTTAACTTAAAAGACACAGTTCATTTAGCCTCAGGTAGATGAGCTCCAGCAGAGGATTCTTTGGGAGAATGAGCCCCCCCATTCCAGGAATTAACTGGGGCATAAACTAAACATGGGGTGCCATGCTAGAGAGTGCAGGGACCTAATGATAGAAAGCCTGTAATTGCTTTACATCAATTACTTACATCTGATGATTACACAGAATTCTGTAGTCATTGTAAATTTCAAATTCTAAACAAAGGTTGTATGATAAACTCCTGTTTCATGAGGTTGATCTAACCCCCAGGTTCTCAGAGTGTGGTCCCTGGATCAGAAACATCAGCATAGCCTGGTAACTTCCTAGAAATTCAGATTTCTACTCCCATCCTAAGTCTCCTGAGAACTCTGAAAGTGAGGCTTTCCAGGTGGTTCTGATGCGTGCTGATTCGGTAACCATTGCAGACACACACCTGGGGGCGGGGGTCGTGACGCCTGCTCTCTAGCCCTCAAAGCATGGTTGTGAGATAGGCCCAGGCTGCTCTATGCCAAGGTGCCATTTCAAAAAGACTGTCAATGAAACTTAAAATGCAGAAGGAGAATTGGGGAGGGGTAAGGGATTCTAACTGGGACCATGAGAAAGGCTCATTGGGAAGTGTGTGCTTTAAGACATGGCAAGACTTTGGGGGTACAGGAAGGGGGTACAGCATTCCTGGCTGAGGGGAAAGGACAGTTAATCTCCCCAGTGGGGACTCAGTTGTCTCTAGAATGTCAATGCCATATAGCACCAAGGGAGAACTAAGAAAATACCACCAGCCAGACTACTGGAGTACATAGTTCACATGCTTGGGATATGAAATCAATTCTTTCTGGACCCAAGTGCCTTATATTATTTCACTTTGCTAGCGTAGGCCTATCAGTCTAGTCTTATAATGTTTTCGATTCCTGAATCTGTAACCCCCAATGCCTGATTAAATCCTCATTCAAGTCATTAAAAAAACTTTGAACTTAAATTTGAAATTTCCCTCCCGTTGCACCTAAACCCAAACTTCAGTTCAGTGCACTTCTTGAACTAGAAAGAAATAATCCTGATTTTTGTTTGTAGTTTATAAAAACAGTCTCATTGTTCTACCATCGTACCTATACAACACACACCCCTTTTTTTTCACTGGGAATTTATTGTTTTAAGCTTTTTATTCAAGACATGGTTTATACTATATGGTAAGCTGCACAAAAGCAGGGTTGTGTCTGATTTTCAGCCTGTCAGAAATATTAAAATTTTATATATGTTCCCAAAGGGCCTGGGCCGCACAGAAGCTTAACTGTCACTAGTAGCCTGTATCGGCCAGTGCCAGCTCACCGCCCAAAACGGGCTCCCGCGCTGGTCCTCCATGGCCTCCTCAGACCTCCTGGCAGTGTGTGGAGACCGACTTGGGGGCTGTTGCTGGAGAGTTCACAGTGTTTCCACATGTCTTTCTCTGGACTAAAGTTATGTCTAATGATGTGTGGGAGTGTGTTTTCGTAATGGCCTCTTGCAGAACTGGGCAGGCATGGCCTTAGGCACGTTGAGTGGCTTACATCAGAGAAGACTGTCATAGAGCACCACCAGCACCACCATGCAAAAGCAGTTTAAGGCTGTTCAAGACCAAAGAATGTGCACGTGACCAATTTTCCTTCTTCATTGGTTAGGGACAAGCCTAGCTTCCAGGAAGCAATTTGGGGAGGGTGGGGAAGGAGACAGGATTCCGCTTTATTGCAAATTCACTGGAAAGCCTTTTGGTGAACTGTAAACAGTTCCTAATCATAGGCCGATAACACAGCATCATAGGACGGACAAGTAACGTGAAGGAGTATTCTGGTGCCTTTAAAGGTCTCATCAACATGCTGGTAGATATCTGTCAAGCTCTTAACCACCTCATGTCAAGAGAATCATATAAGCGGTCTTAGTAATTGGTTCTGGTCACCTTTGTTACAGGCTCTTCTTTCCCTTTTTGAACCTAAATTCCAGCTGCTGCTCTAAAAGTCCTTGTGTAAAGGGAAGAGTTTGAAGGACTATGTTAACTCATCTTTAAACTCAAAGCGAAGTGTGTGAAGCACTATTTTTCTGTAAGTGATCATTGGGGCTGGTGACATTATGGTGAAAAGTGGATCACCCTTGAACACCTCAAGGACTGTCCAGTCTCTAAGTAGCATTGCTACCGATAGTGTGGCTTAGGAGGACCCTGTTTCTTTCCGAAATAGATACAGCCCATTATTGGTGCTTCAGACAGGCTAAGAAAGCTGTTCAAAGAATACATGTGTTCCCTAGGATTATTCCCTCATAGTATCCACCCAAACTGACACCACATTTTTGTGCCCGTGTATAACTTAAACTGGGTATATTTCTAACTTTACTAAACATTTAGAGTGCCAAGATGTTACCTGAACTAATTGGGAATATTTTTAAAGTTGTTGGATAGACTTAAAGAGAATGAAGAGGACAACCATTGATGGTTTTGTTGCTTGTTTGTTTTTTAAGTGGGACACCCAAAGCAGGGTTTTTGTCCTATATCTGGAGTTTTCTCAGAATCCAGAAAAGTGTAATTTTACTTTGATTGTTCTCTCTCCTTCTGCCTCTCCGTTATTTATGAAGGGCCATGTTTTTGAGAGCAAAGCATTCAAAATTCATGCAATCCATACGTGGTTTGAGCTTCTAACCACCCCTTACAAAAATAATTATGACTCTGAGGCTTAGCAAAACTATGATTCAGAGATATTTTTTCCTCCTAAAATTATAATTTTCTTTGGAATTCTAGTACTCTTAGAATGTTAGAGACAAAGAGAGCATTCTAGATGACCAGTGGTTTGGGGGGAAAGATTTGCATTTTTCTCTCTCTTTCTAATGAGTTGGTTGACTAAACCATTTGAAACTGAGCAGAATTCTACATAATTAGAAAGACTTTGAAATGGCTAGGATCCTTCAAAGGTGTTCCAGGGAAGTCCTTCCTTCTTCCCTCGGGTGCAGCAGGGTTGGTAATGTCAGGAACTGGGGAAAGATCGGAAGCAGAAGAAACGCACCGATTCAGCTTTGAGGGGGACGGGAAAGTGGTTTCACCAGTGGTGTCTCATTTTCCTAAGCGATGGTATTGCTTATGATTTAATCATTTGGGAAGTGCTTATTAATTTTATATGTGATAGGATTTATTTGATTGCTGCGAACAACCACTTATGATAGGCATTTTTATGGATTCTTTTCCTCTTTTTTACTTTGAATCTGTGCTAAAGCAACAGCAAAGGAAATGAGCAATCCAGACACAGCCTCACCACCTTAATAAGTAAATCTTTTCATTTTTCATGATCTGTTCTAGTCCTTGCCCATGTACGTATGTTTTTTTATATTTTATAATCCTATCTGTTTAGATATTTATAGCCTTTCAATAAGTATGGGCGCTATATCTAACTATATATTTATTTTCTATTAAAGTGAACATATTTCACAAATGAGGAAAGGACGCCTTTAGAGTCAGCTTTAAAATAAGTGATATCTTTCCAAAGAGCGAAAAATTTGTTTACTTTGAGTAGTCAGTCTATCCTCCTGCCCCCCAAAACACACCCATCACTTTTTTCCCTTGAGAATTTTAATCCCACCTTGCTTTTCACGATAACTACGTAGTTTAGCTTATAATGTAAACATTGACATTGAGGAGTTCTCGCTCCGGTTTGGTTCATGTTTTCGTTGCGTTTCTTGAAGCCCTCGACTTGGCCTTGAGGAGCAAAACTGAAGGTTCTTGGGAGGGTCCTGATGCGGGGCCCTTTGTGGGGACCCCACAACAGGTGAGGTGAGCACTCCCACCTGATAGCAGGGTTTACATGAATATTTATTTTTGAGAGTTCCCCTTCCTGAGAATAGTGCACACTTTATTTTCTGTTTTTCCCCAGCAATGATATATTATGAGTATATGCTCTGCATGTGTTAGATTAGCAAGCCTCCAATAGCTGGGCACTTAAAGAAATAGGGTTTGTGAGATTAAAACGGAGATTCAGTGCCATGGTGGAAAGCTCCAGAAAAAGGGACACACGGACAGGCACCCAGTCCTGACCTAGTTCTTTGCCTGGCTCCAAACACTTGAAGCCTTAAATTCCAATTTCCCACAGTCCACCTTTTACTATTGCACAAGTTATAGTCCCTACATCCACACGTCCTCTGTGGCTTCTACTTCCCCACTGTTTATATTCCTAAAGTCTCCGGTGCCTTGCCATGATAGGAATGTTACAGCGCGTCTTCTGCTTAACAGAGATGGGGCTGCAGTACGTGCTCGGCCCAAGGAAGTCAGACATGCTGTCAGGCCAGTTCTGGAGATGACTCGTGGGCTCACTGAGGTAGTTTGATGGGCAGTTTTCAAATACATGGAGAGAAGGAGAAATGATGTAAAATTTATGTCATCACAGTTGTAATTGTAATGATGTTCTCATCATTTAGTGAACCCCTGGGCTTGCTTCTTCCTAGCCACTGTACTCTCCAGTTCTCTTCAGCCTCTCATTGGAGGTTCATAGCTTCAAAAATGAAATCAGTAATTCAGTACCTATCTTTCATTTCTTTAATAGCTCCCCAACCCCCCCCCCCCAGCTTCTAGAGCTTTGGGATCACGTAAGGAGTCCTCCCAGAGGACAACCACAGGAAGTCCCGAGTATCCGCTGGAGCCTCCCCCGGCATCAGTGCGCTGTTCCAGCCTCTGGGCCTTGCCTGGCTCTTCTTTCTGCCAATATGCTTCTCTCACAGGCCAACTTCGGCTCAGCCACTGACCCAGCTCACAGGCCCTCTCTCCTAGGAAGCTCTCCTTGAGCCCTAGGTGGCTTTGATTACTCCTGTAGTATTGTTATTGTATTCAAGCCTCACTTAGAACATTTTTCACATTGTATCAAAAGTGATTAATTTACATCCCACCCCCCTCATTAGACAATGTATAGATTCTTTATTTAGGACAGGGACCACCTTCATATTATTAGCCCCTAGAATAGAGGTACATATACACAAATTAACAAGTAATGGAGCAAATGAGCAGCACTTCCACCTCATCTCATCTTTTTTAAAGGATAAAATATCAGGAGATGAATATATTGAGAAACTATTGAATTACAGTCAGTTTAAGTCCTGGTAAGGGACTTAGATGAAAAATTTTGATTGAGGAAGTTGACATAATTGACTAAAATAACTTCTGAACACTTGCTAAAAATATGCATGTTATCTGTTTTTCATTATTGTCAAAAATATAGAATTGTCTTTTTATGTGCATGCGTATATAAAATTTATTTCAATTTAAGAAACTTATAATTGGAGCTTTAAGTCCTTAGTGGAAAATGAGAGTGTCAGAACGTAATTAAAACCACTGGACGCTGGAACAGGACCACTTCCTAAAACAAACAAATAACAAGCAACTACTCCAATCCAGTAAAGAGGTCTCATGTCTGTCCAAGAACTTAAACATTTAAAATTGGCAGATTATTGGGTAGTTTTTGTGGAGTTTGGTAATAAATAACATGATCAGTGTTCACACTGTTATGATTAGTAACTAATAATGCAACATAATACATTTAGGATTACCTCCTACATAAATCACAGTGGATTTAAGCACCTTTGTGGACTACATTGAAGTCCTGGGTCTGCTCTGGTAGTAACACTGTATACTCGAGCTGCTGCACTTAACCATCTACTGTGGGTCAGTTTCCAGGATTTGACTAGTAGGATGTCCAGCCAAGATGGAGGCATAGGTTGATACACTTTGCCTCCTAACACAACCAAAAAGAGGATAAGAAATTTAAAAACAAAAAGCAACCAGAACTGCCAGAAAATCGAACTGTATGGAAGTCTGACAACCAAGCAATTAAAGAGGAAACATTCATTCAGACCGGGAGGAGGGGCAGAAATGGGCAGCCAGGGCAGAGAGGATGCTGGGCAAGGTGGCAGCTGGCAGAGTGGGCAGTCCCACATTTGCATTCGGATAAACCATGTGGAACAACTAGGAGACAAAACACACAGCACAACACAGGGTTCCAGCACAGGGAAATAAAGCCTCAAAACCTCTGGTGTGAAAACCTGTGGCAGTTGAGGTGGCGGGAGAAACTCCCAGCCTCATAGGAGACTTCGCTGGAGAGACCCACAGGGTCCTAGAATGTATAGAAGCCCACACCCCCAGGAATCAGCACCAGAAGGGCCCAATTTGCTTGTGGGTAGCAGGGGAAGTGACTGAAAGCTGCCTGTTAGCTGAGCACGCAGCATTGTTCCCTCTCTGACCCCTCGCCCACAGAGAGTGCCACAACAAAGTGGGTTGCCCAGCCCTGGGGAACACCTAAGGCTCCGCCCCTTAAAATGTCACAGGTGTGCCCAGACCAAAAAAAAAATTACGGCCCAGATGAACGAACAGATCAAAGCTCCAGAAATAGAACTAAGCGATGAAGAGATAGCCAACCTATCAGATGCACAGTTCCAAACACTGGTAATCAGGGTGCTCACAGAAATGGTTGAGTATGGTTGAAAAATAGAGGAAGAAGTGAAGGGTATACTAAATGAAATAAAGGTAAATGTACAGGGAACCAACAGTGACAGGAAGGAAACTGGAACTCAAATCAACAGTTTGGACCAGAAAAAAGAAATAAACATTCAACCAGAAGAGAATGAAGAAACAAGAATTCAAAAAAATGAGGAGAGGCTTAGGAACCTCTGGGACAATTTTAAACATTCCAACATCCTTAGCATTAAACAAAAAAGTTCCAACATCCAAATCATAGGGGTACCTCAGAAGAGGAAGAGCAGGAAATTGAAAATGTATTTGAAAATATAATGAAGGAGAATTTCCCTAATCTGGCGAAAGAAATAGAATTCCAGGAAGTCCAAGAAGCTCAGAGAGTTCCAAAGAAGTTGGACCCAAGGAAGCACACACCAAGGCACATCATGATGACATTACCCAAGTTGAAGATAAGGAGAGAATCTGAAAAGCAGCAAGAGAAAAGGAGACAGTGACCTATAAAGGAGTTCTCATAAGGCTATCGGCTGATTTCTCAAATAAACTATCAATAATAAATACATATCTGCTGAACTTTCATAAGTTTTCACTAAATAAATTTTCACCACCAAGTAAATTCTAAAACACTAAATATTTCACCTGAAACTGTGGGAAATTTAAAAATGATAATGTGTGGACGGATATATTTAAAAGAACTAGAGTTCTGCCCCTGGAAACAATATTGATAAGATAATGGCTGAATTATATTGAATTGGTAAGTGCAATGCATACTTAGTAAGCTCAGTGCATTAGTTCAGCAAAAAATAATTGCTACTTTATAATGGGAAAACATGTTGTGTATGAGAATGCTAAGTTGGGAAGAGCTAAATTCTATGTGATTAGCCTTTCAGTAGAGAATTCATTACAGATGTAACAAGTCAGAAATAATGGTTCCCACAGCTTGATGCTAAAGTATGTAGAACAAAGCTGGGGATACCTAGACAGGAGTGTTGTAGAAAACCTGAGTGTTAGCCCTAGGTCCAAGTTGGACTCTGGACAGATTGCTTGCAGATAAAAGAATGTGGAAATCCAAAAAAAGCTCTGAAATCTGATAGTTTTCATAACTTCTTTGGTGGCCAAAAATTGATGTGAGACTTTTTAAGCCTTTATTTATCCCACTTAGTTTGACTGCTGTTGAGTTTTGCCGAAGTAGTGTTAATGCATCTGATTAAGGGGTGCTGCCCTAGACTTCTGGGGGCATTATACATTACAGAGTCCATATCCCGTATTACTTTTCATATGTATGAAAATTCTGTAAACTAAAAACCATTTGGCTCCATGGGTTTCGTTCCTATAACACACACCTTGTGGACTAGCCCCTCATTACTTCCTGCAAAGTAGATTAACGAGGCTGTACTGTTTTGCTAACAGGAAAGTGTTTGATGTCAGACAAATCTGGGTTTGAATCTGCCTTTGCCTGTTGCTCTAAGACAAGGGACAGACAGGTTATTACCCTGAAAGGATAAAGCTTAGTGTGTAAGGTTATTTTATTTTCAAAGTTTCTAAAATACAGTGTTTGATAGGTGATAAGTCAAAATACTCCCTAAAGTGTAGCTTTGATTATTAATTTTAGATTTAAAACTGATACGAGGCAACTAACATTTGATGTGATCTAATTCTGGCATCATGCTTGATGATATACTCTGTACTCTAACCAACCATTTTGCTAAAATAAGCTAACATTACAGATACAAAGTGAGCCCATCACTTTCATGGAAACAGTTATATTTGTTACTCATGATAAAACTCAGACTTGCATGCACAAATTAAAATGTTGGAAATTCTCTCTCCTTTGCCATAAGCTTGAGCTTCAGTCCTTAAAGATTCTTATGATGAGCTCTTTGGTGATACTGACAACTACGATTTTGATTTTGTATAATGAAGTGTGTCAATATTTGAAGATCTGCGTAACTCAGTAAACCAACATTCTCCAAATGATCAGCACTTGCTGCAAAGTCATACAAAGGTGAAAGATTTATTCAGGGTGCAGGACAGACTAATGAATTTTAATGTGACAGTAGGGAAAGCTCACTGGTATGGTTTCAGATTCCGTATTACGGCTAACCTTATAAAACCATTATTTGTCCAGTGTCGTATTAAAGGGGAACGCTCACAATGAGCTAAAAAGTCTATTAAAGTAATTCTTTTCCAACTACATTTCTGTGTGAGGCTAGATTTTTCTACATACACTTCAACCAAAACAACATGTCACCACGGATTTCATACAGAAGCAGATATGGGGATACAGCTGTTTTCTATTAAGCCAGACGTAAAGGGGTTTTCAGAAATGTAAAACAGTGGCGCTTATTTTCCATAAAAATGTTATTTATAGTCACGTGCAGTGGATTTACTATTGTTTTTATAAACAAATTAATATTTTTAAATGTTCTTAGTTTGAATTTCTAAAACAGTAACCATTGCAGATAAAATCCACGTAAACAAAGCTCTTTGGGTCCTCAATAGTTTTTAAGAGTCAAGGTATCCTGAAACCAAAATGTTTGAGAACTACTAGGTTAGCAAGTCAAATTTCCAGGCTCCCTCACAGGAAGGACTTGAGGCGGCCCAAATGCACAAATACACACGTGGCTTTTTGTTTGTGATGAAGGCTGCCAGTGGTGAAACTCGCCATTCCACATAATCCCAAGTAGGCCACGTTGGCAAGGACCTTTAGACCTTTTATGGAGCATTGGAGCTATTTTTTTTTTGCATTACAGGGGGATTTTTTTGTGAGTGTGGGTAGTTCTCACTGTCATTTTGAACATGACTGTAATATTCTTAAATGACACATTGAGTACCATAAATCTGAACCCTGTCATATATTTGAAGGAGACTCAAATTTCCTGAGTGAAACTTGGTAAGAATCGGTCATGTCCTTAGCTCATAGTTAATTAAAACAAAACAGAACTTCAGCATGTGCATTCAAAGGAGATCAAGAATATAATCTATTCTAAATGAGAGGAGGAAGAAAATTCCCCCATTTTCACAGAAACAAAGACAAATGATTTAGAAACCCCAAGACTTGCTTTTCTCAGTGTGTGATTTTCGGTAACCCGGTGTTCAAGCTTTCATCCGAAAGTGGGAGTTTGCCTGCAGCCTCCACAGACGGGACTGTGATCACAGCCTTTCCCCTTGGCCTTCAGACCTCGCAACCCCACAAGCACAACTACAGAGAGCTGGGAGCAGGGAAGAGACTCATCTTCCTTGTGGCCATGCGTATTCCAGAGTGTGGAAAGAGAACCATCAAGACTGGGAAGCCCACCTCTCTGCATCATTTACATCTACAATCTACATAGTTGACTTACTGAGAAGGCAGAGCGACTGAGTAATAAAATCCTCCTTTTTAAATGTAATTTTGTTTTCTCTGGTATAAATTGCTTGAATGTTAATTTGATTGCAAACCCCGTGGCATGAAGTACAGCTCTCTCACGATGATGCGTAGCTGTCATAAACACACAAAATGTGTTTGGGAAAAAAAAATGAACAGTTTTTGCTTCAATCAAAAAGAAGCTCAAGAACAGATGAGGCTGAAACACCAAATGTGTGTAAAACAAAACGCAGAAAACAGGTTGGTGGATGTTGTGTTACACCGTCTCATTAAAGAAAATGAGTCAAGATTGATCTAATTAGCTCACACCGATTCAGCACATTCACCTACTACGCCAGGCAGCGGTGGCCATCTCCTGCCACAGCTGTTTAAACTGCTCAGATGACTCATTCTGAGAAGAGACTCTGCCTTTAAGAAAATAAGTAAACAAACCAGTTGAAAAAATTGTCTTCCACCTGATAATCATCTAAGAGAAGCATTGTAATTATGTACTTGGGAGAGTCCCTGGCCTGAGGCCTTCCCAGACCTGCGTGGCCTCAGAAAAATCTCGAAGTCCCCCTTTGTCCGGCAGTGGAGGCGGTGTTCGGTGGTCTCTCACCTCCCTGCTCCCTGCTCGCTCAGCTACAGGGTAGCATCACAGCTGGCAGTGCGCATTCAGACTAAACTTTGCACTCACGCCGTTATCAAAACCATTCTCAGAAAATATGTGGAGGCTGACTACCAGCAAACTGATCTGTTGGCTAATTTATGTCGCTGTTTAGCAAATGCAGAAATGTGGATTTGTAAAAAGTTGAGTCAAGAGATGAAAGTATGAATTTCTTTGCCACCCTCTAAGCGAGCAGTGAGTACTAATAAGCTCATCTTTTTAAAACGAATGTAATGGCAATGAAAATAATTATGCAGTCTTACAAGATGCTTGGAAGAAGCCTAGTTCAGTGTCAGATCTGGATTTGATGCCTGCCTCTACCGCTTACTAACTGAGGGATCTTAGGCGACTCATTTAGTCTTTCTGAGCCTTACCCTAAAATGGGGGTAATTACAGCAATCTCACAAGGTGGTTGTTGGGATCAAATAGCTGTTCAGCACAGCACACACAGTAAATGTTCCAGCTGGTAGTAATAGTCATTGTGACTGTTATCGTTGCTAATATTAAGCTGTTTTTCACAAGTAATTAAGTCCTGTTATCTTCCTGAGTCTTGGTTCTCTTATTTCTAAAATGGGGAGTTGGTAGGTGAGCTCTAAGATTCTCTCAGCTGGACCTTCTGAGTGGTTCAGGAGCCTGGCGCACTGCCCAGTGGAGGGTCCTTCAAGCGTCCTGCTCCCCTCCCCTTCTCCTTTCCCTCCCTTGAGCAGCCCTGGCCAGTTAGCGCCAGGCAGGAGGAGGTTGCTAGATCAAAGCCCCGGGAAAGGTCAGGCATTCCTGGGGCTGTGGAGCTCAGCTGCCTGCAATAGCTGCCCTTCTCTGATCTAGTCCTGAAGACGCCCCCGCCCCTAAGTGGAGAGGCTTTTCTAGAAGGCATTTTCTGAGCACCGGTTCAGCTGAGCTGGGAAGAAATTTAAGGGACAGTGAATACCTGTCTGGGGGGGTCCCCATGAATAGCTTTAATTGTAATCAGAAGCTTTTGTGTTCTTTGGGGATATGTAGAAGGTGAGAATAGGAAGGTAGAGGCCAAGTCTTGTCATCAAGATGCTAACAAGTGGTAAATTAGAGCATAATCAAACAGTGCAACCACTAAAAATGGTGTCATAAAACATTAATCAACAAGGGAAAATGTTCACAGTGTATCGGATAAAAAACTAGAAGACAAAACATCACAAGTTTTTTAAAATAAACGTATACATATAAAACCATAATAGACAAAAAAGATAAAGACAACTTACTGTGTCAAAGCTTTCTCTGGGTGGCAATATCAGGTAGTTTTTGTTTAACTTTTATCTGTATTTTCTAAATGTTTTGCATGAGTTAAGAATTCTAATAAAGAAAAAACAAAGCTGATTTTTTTTTTTTTTAAAGAAAGCAACCAAATTGTCTTTCGGATGAAAAGCTTAACCTTTTCAGAGAAAAGAGGATGTTGCGAATGTGAGCTGTGCGTAGTGGTGCATGGAAGTGACGCAGCCGTGTTCGCATGCTGCCGCCCTCCAGGGCTGGGGGCTTGAAACTGGGGACGCAGCCGGTTCTTGCCCTTGGGAAGCGCCGCTCTCAGCACTCTAGATACAGTGCCTGCATGAGGAAGACCCTGTTCTCTGTACTTTGTGGGAAACTGAAGCACGGGGAGGTGAACACCGTCAGTGAGAAGGGAAGCCAAGATTCAAACCCAGAACCCAGACTCTACCCACACACCGTCCTGGCTGCCCTGGGCTCAGACTCGGCCAGCACTCCTGGCCAGCTGCTTCCCAGGTGGAGCTGTACGTGCGTCATGGCCAGGTGAATTGGGGTGCTGTGGGTACATTCAGTTATGAGTGGATGCAAAGGGCTTTTGGCCCCTTTTCTCTTAACTGGTTGATTCTTCTCTGTCCTGCCAGCTGAGTCTAGCCCACGTGCCCCTGCACTTCTCACTGGGCGTCTCAATCCTAATCCCACAACAACCTGGGTTATCAGGTTCTACTACTTATTTTACCTGAGAGTTAAAATCTTACCTGGCTGGGAGTACAGCAATGCTTCTGTAGCGTCATTTGACATTATAAAACCACCATTTCTTTTCCTTCTGCGTAATCAGAGGTTTCACTCCTCCCTTCAAAAACGGCTTTTCCATAACTGGATCTCAAAAGATGGAGCAGAGCGAGGTCAAGAGGCTAGACCCCTGGCATGGGGTCTTCAGACTGGAGGGTTACCTAAGCCACCTGTGTCTGTGACAGACCGACCTTTTAATCTCTCTGAGCCTAATTTCCTTCATTGGAAAAAATCAAGGACAGAATGACATGAATTTCAAGGCCTCTCACTGTCCTGATTCTTTGAAAAGCTTCAGTGCCATCTCTCCACATTTTCTGTTACAGATTGTTTTTTCTAGTATATTTCCAAAGCAGAGAGAAGTTAGAGTATTATTATAAATTTGTGCAACGGCCACTAACTCTTCTGTGGCTTTAACTTCTTCCAGTCTGATAAGCACCTCAGCTGTGTCCTATTGCTTTGACAGCAATTATCCATAATGTGGCATCAGTTACTAATTTACTTTTGATGGAGAAGTCAGAGTTAACCAATTCTTGGATTAGCAAAATTGTTTCTAGAAAGACTATTATCTCTTTAGAGCAAACCACCCTAAAGTAACATTGAAATGGAAATGTTTTCAATGTTACAAAGCAGAGGAATGATATGGGCTCACCATGGCCACATGGAGAAGCCGTAACTTCCCAACCTGAAACCGAACTATATCTCACTGACTCCCCTTTACCAGGTCTTTTGACTGTTTCTACTCAACTCCCGTTCTCACCCTCAGGTTGACATATACGTTAAATTGTGCTCATTGGTCTGATCGATTTGGACAAATCACGTTCAGTTTGTGAAGTTGAGTATTTGCATGGCCGCTAGAGACTTTCTGTCTCCAGTTGCACCAGTGTATGCATATGTGTGCACGCGTGTCAATATACCTTTAGTTGACGCCTGTAATCTAAAATGGATAATAAATAAAATGCTTTAAATCAGCCTCTTGGACTTAGGTTGTTCATGACAAGCCAGTGGAACACAGTTCGAACGCCACCCTCACCTACCCCTTTGTTCCCAGGCAGCTGACTCCCCCTGCCCCCCACGCCCAGGACTGCTTGCTGCCTGGGGTGATGCCAGCCTGGGTGACTGAGGGGCGGGGGGCTCCTGAGTTTCTCTTCAACAGAGAAGGTGACAGTTCTCTTCAGACTATGGACATCAGTTCTCTGAGACATTGCAGATCTTCAGTGTAGTGTGATTTGATGGTAACAAGTTATGTGTCAGGTGTGACAGGTGCCTCTCACTGTGGTCCTAACCGCCCCCGTTAAGCCCTTTCCAGTGTGGAAGGCGCTTCCCTTGTCCTTTGGCCGCTGCTCACTCGTAGTCATTGTTCTCTCCCTCAACGTCGCCTCCCATGTCTTCAGCTCAGGGAGCTTGTCTGCTCATAGGCACCAACATTATCTCCACATTTCCTGTAGAATGCTTGTTTTCGTGCCTCTTGGGGCTGCTTACCCAAACTGCACAACTTTTCACCTTTGTGCCTTTGCCGCTGTCCTCATTTTGCCCTTTCCCCGTAATCACAGGGCCCTTTGGGGGGATGTGTGATGAAACCTTCTTTCTGCCATGACCATGTGCTGGAGCGGCCCCGCTGATAGTTCTCACTGTGCTGCTGTGCGGCGGTGATGGTGGTGCCACCTGTGTGGCTCTCTGCGCATGAAATGCCTTTCCCCCATCATTCAGGCATGCTCGGTAGCTCTGCCTGGCCCGTTCTTATACATCCTTCCTTTTGACTCTGACATATTGTTTAGGTTGGTTTGCTCACCAAATACTTAACTCTAAAGGAGAGAGAAAAACCTCTGAAGGGCCGTTTTTCCTTGTTTCTTGTTTGCTTGTACACTGAATACTCTGGGCTATCAGAGTCACAACGTTTGAATGCGTGTAACTACTGAGCTGAATAGGCTTACAATGAAAATATGGATTTTTAGTAACTTAATAAAGCAGGTAAAAAGTGTTTGAGTAATTGCCAACCTCCTGAAGTTTCCCTAACATTCTCTTGCCTTTTAAAACAAGTACACAAACAAACAACCGAAAAGAAACCCAGATTGCTTTAAACTCACTTGTTGCCTTTCTTTTATCCTTTGTCGCCACACAGTGGTTTTTAATGACTTGAGTGTCCTGAGCTCAAACTTTTGCAGCTGGAAGTAGGACAGACTCTTTAACTTGAGTCTGTCTTGCCTTTTATTCAGGGTGCTTGCTCTGCGCGGTGGTGGCAGAGGGCGGCCACCCAGTAGAAATAGCCGCCCGCCGCTCGCCCTCCCTGCCGCCCCAGCACACACACCTGCGGCCCACTCGCGGCCCCTGCCCCCGACACGGGTGTCACTGCTTGTCCTCCCTCCCGTTCTAGAGTGCCAGGGAGATCCTGTTGAATTCTTTGAAGAGCAGATTTGTAGGCGTCTTATGTTTTGATATTTTGACAGCACTAGGTGCAGACTCGGGCGCAAAGTGCTTGTGATCTGTGGTGAAAACAGGATGTTTTAGGTGAGCCTGCCTATATAGGTGGTGGGCTTGTGGCAGGGTGGGTGCTCCCTACTTTGGTCCCCATTTCCCCCCCCCCATACCCACCCACAACCATTCGCTTTCTTCATGTGCCAGCTAATTTCAGAACTGGCAAGGGACACTGGCTCAGTGGATGCTCCCTTCTCCCTCTCACACAGCTCCCTGGGTCCCCTGACCCAAACACAAGTAGCTCCCTGCACCCCTTCTCACCGGTGCCCAGTCATAGCAGCACCTGGCCCTGTGGGCCCCTTCTCCTTTCTGCTTTCCTCAGATTGTCTCCCATCCCATGTGCTTTCTGACTGATTTCCAAATTGAAAAGTCTGGGTTAGTGGATTTACTGGTCGCTGTATTTCTTCTCCTTTGGTGAGTGACATCAGACGAAGAGAATGGTTTTCATGGGCATCATCAATTAAACACATGGTGTGTTGCTCCCCTCAGTGACATCCCCCCTCTGGGATGTGGAGGCTCCACATGTAGAGGCTCCTGGCAGCACCAGGCTCTCATCTCCAGGCTCCTGACCCTCCTGGAGTCTCACCCCAAACGGGCGATTTCTCACAGTGGTGTTTTGACTTCTTGACCTAACAGTTTCTTTTATGGGTCTGTGGGGGTGTCTTGGGGACAGAACATTTTGCTTTGTGGAGTTAGATCCTGGCTTGATTCTGCCTTTTCTGAGAGGGCTGCTCCTCTAAAAGGTGTAGGTTTAAAATGAGGAGTGCAAACTAACTGAGCTCATGCTCAGCCATTTGTGCCAGGTGCCAGTGACATTTGGTCACTGTGCCACAGATGGCGACTTGTTTTCCCATTTTGCCTATTTAACAGACATTATTATGAGCCAGGAACTGATCCGGACATTTGAGTGACAGTAGCTCACAAACCCTTAACCATCCTGTGGACGAGGCACTGCTGTCACGGCCCCTGCTTCCAGATGAGGCGCTGAAAGAGCAAGCGGCTTGTCCAAGGTCATCCGAGGAGCAGAGTGGAGGTCCAGACTTTGGCAGGCGGGTCCTCCGCACCATCCGCTTTACCACCGCGCCAGGGAAGTGTGCCTGCCTATGGGTGGGCTGGCCGAGCACTGTGCTGGGTCCCATTTCAAGACACATTCTTTTTGCCTGTGAGAAACCAGGACCAGAATTCTCTATGCAGGGGATTGGAGCACACAGTGAAAAACTAACCCTGTGGCCTAGGAACTCTTTGTACTGGCGTTGATCTTTCCTAGGCCTCTTCTAATGGAGGCAGATACCTCAGGTGTTCATCTGACCACACCGAAACCATCATAGGCTCACAGAATAGGGTTCCAGAGACGGGAGTTTCGAAAGCTCCAGCTCCATGTGCTATGCACCGTTCCTGACCTGTCAGTGTGGCCTACGTTGGCTGGTGCCAGTCCAACATGCCAGCACCACTGAACCCGTGACAGGTCATTACCGCTCTTCCTTGTTGCCACCAAACAACCCAGCTCTTTGCCTCCCACTCCGGCCACTAGCTGCTGACCCCTGAGGGGCAATTAGGGTGGGGCTTGATTTCATGGCTGGGACATTGTGCCAATAGTCCGCCTTAAACATGGGGCCTAAATCTGTCTTCCACTGTTTTGTATGCCAGCGTCGCTCTTTCTCATCCTGTCTCATCCTGTCTTCCTCTGGTTCATCCTCCCTTCCCTCTCCCTCTTACTAAATGAGGTGATGGGGAGTCCGGGCTAGGAATTTATCCAGTAGCTGCAGAAGGGAAAGACTCTTCTTCTGTAGCCATCTCTTGTTTTTCTCTTCTCTCTTCCCCTCAAGCAGGAGCATGGGGACTCTGCCGCGCGGCCTGGCTGCTGAAAGATAGCTTAGCTGACAGAGTCGTTCATTGGCTGGGCCCCCAAGGTACACTCAGCAGGTGGTGCTTTCAAAATGAGCTATAGGCCAATGTGCTGGGAATCAAGATAAAAATACAGCTTCTGTGAAATCATCAAAGCTTTAGGTACATTCAGAAAAGAAAATGGGAATGGAAGGAAGGTAGAGAGTCCAGTCTGCACAGGGGCACCTCACAGGTAAGTGTCTTTATGTGCCTTCACGGGGGCTCTGTTGGGATCATCACCATGAATAATCTTTTCTTCCTCTTTCTCTATCGAATGCGTTCCTTGGTGTATTTTATGGAAATATGGGGGGAGGGGGGGCGGAGATAAGGTTTCCACTAGCCTTGTACCCTGCCTAAGAAGTTGTTAGAGGAAGTTATTTGCCCAAATTTTCCCAATTGCTAGGAATTTCAGCATATAGAATGATGACCCATCTTTCCCCCAATTTAATAAATGTGCCATCTGGGAAGATCTCCGAGACCTCATAGTTATAGGACCATCCAGGGTTGGCAGTAGTAGGAATTATTGCCATGAGCTCAGTGAGAAGCTACTAAGTGCTGTTAATTCTATATATTTTTTCCTTACTCCTTGTCAAAACATTGTATGGTGGATATTAACATTTCCACTTTATGGTGGAAGAAATAGGTTAAGTTACTAGAGAAGGATTATGAAGGTGCGAAGTGAAGATTTGAACCCAGATCTGTCGGTCCTACATGGCACCAGGAGGCAGGCGTGCAGTGCCTTCCAGAGGCTTAGATTAGCTGAGCTGATTTCCTGAAGGAAGTGGAGCGAGGGGCATTCTTAGAGGGGTGAAGACATAAAGCATGTTGATGTGTCTGTCTCTTTATTGGAAAACAACCTCCTCTGTTTGTTTTTGTATTATTATGTTAAACGTCAGTAGCAGAAGTTCAGTCTCAAAGACAATTATAATCATCCTATTAGCAACCTTCTAGGCAACGAACGGCTGTATCACCAGGGACAGATTGAAGCTATTAAGCTGTAGAGATCGGAAATGCCCCTACTGTATGATGCTTGTGAGAAATTCTGACTTCAGAGAAAGGAGAATAAAATAATGAAATGTGTTAATTTTAGAAAGTGAAAACGTGCCCCATAAGGAAATGATTATAATACTTAGTGACCTGTGTTGCTGTACTCAAAATAGCAGACAGAAAAATTTGACAATTAAGCATTGTTTAGAGGATGTTAATTTTCTACCTGGAAACCTGTTCAGCCAACATTACCACCTGCCTTTCTCCCTCCCCCACCCCCCCACTGGAGGTGCCTCACCTTTGCTGCCTATAAACAGTTGAGAGGAAAGGCTGATCTAATACAAATCCTCATTACTTTCCCTTTCACACCCCTCCCCCAATAGACTTTAAAAGTGATAATTGCTTGAAATACTGGGAGAAAGTAATTTGTCTTTGTAAATCTCTGATGAACTTCAAACAAATCTGCATTCCATAATAGTGACTTCTTTCAATCATGGGGCTGGGCAAATGGGTACTTCTGTGGACCTGCTGCATCCGATCCCCCTACCCTACCTTCCACCCAGCTTGGGCCTTGGTGATAGAAAATCACTTGTCCGGATTTTCAAAAATTTCTGCACAACAGGAGGTCATAATTTAGAAGCTCAGGAAATGAATCTCTTAGTATTCAGACCCTGAATGTTTTGGTTTCTGTTTTCTAGATTAAATTTTACATTGGACAGTAGTAAAATGTACTGCTCATTGTGCACTAGTCTAAGCACCTTACATAGATTTATTTTCGGTTAGCACTTACACAGTACTTACCACACGCCAGGCACTGTTCTCAGTGGTTTGCAAATATTAATACACGTGCTCCTCACACAGTTCTTCAAGGGTACTTCTGCTTTTGTTCCCACTCTCCAAATGAGAAAACGGGAGCACGTGGGGGTGGGCTGACCTGCCGGAGTCACCCAGCTGGTAAGTGGCAGAAGAGATGTTCAAACCCAGGCAGCCTGGCTCCAGAGTTAGTGCCTAATCACCTTACTACACTGGAAGACTGTGTCTCCTAGTTTTCAGGGGCCTTCCACAGCCTTCAGCAAGTGAACAGCATTTAGCTTTCATCTGTTAATCATTGAAACAAATTGAGCACCGAGGAAGTGCTCAGGCTAAAACACTAAGGACGAATCGTTGATGGCCTTACAAAGGAGTGGATTTCTCTACTTTCCCCCAATTTAATTAGTTCTTCAGCACAGGTGCCAGCTCATGCCTAAAGATTGCATGCCTCCAGCAGATAAGTAGCTTCTAGCAGATTCAACAAATTATCCCGTGCCTGCCAAGCTCCTTTGTTATCAAAACTACATCCCTGGGTAGAAATGTAAGTTTTTACACATCAAAGTTTGCCTGCTAAGCTGGGGATACACACAGGAGGGACCTATTGAATGTGATGCTTGGTCTGGATCCAATCCTGTGTTCCTGGCTACAGATAGAAAATGAAAAACACACGTAAGTCGGCTCTAATTACTAGTGAGATCTTCACTTCAGATCCTTTAAGTGTAATTAAGAGGGTTAATAGGAGTAGGAGTGTGAGGGAGAGAAACTTGCTGCTCAACAGGAAGGGCTTGTTTGCTTGTTTCTGTTTATTTTCAAACCGAATATTTAACTGTTAATCCTAACCTCGTGTGAGGATACCTCCTAGAAAAGGAAACTGAGAAGGCAGTGATTTGTGTGGGTCTCCTGGTGAGGCTGTCTGCCTCTTGGAAGAGATCGATCACATGGGGCGGGACCCTCACGTTCCTCTTGACCGCGTGGCTGCTCACTCTTGACGGGAGCGTCTCCAGGCCAAAGGCCATGAGGTGTCTCCCAGGTTTTCCTGTGATTCTCGTACACGTGCAGAAGGAAAATGACAGTTCTCACATGTGTCTTTGCTTCAGTTTGGATAGGAAAAACCGAGGCCGGTCAGACATCAGTGCTGCACCTCTGAGCCAGGTCAGGTTGCAAGGAGAGTGAGTCAAACCCAGAAGCTGAAAGTAAAAAAGGTGCTATGACAAACTGATCACAGATAAGGTGATGATAAACTGAGACCTTTTCGTTACCAGCGCAGTGTAGGGCTTGTTACAAAACTGTCCTCTGCTGCACAGCACCTGAAGGTTGATGTGGAAAATCTGAGCCATTTAGAGAGGAAACCTCAAAGCGAAGCGTGCTGTAGTGAAGCCACATGTCAAGGTCGTGGTCCCTTGCAACTACACACTTTCCAGAATCAGTGAATGTAGATGGTCGGGCCTTGTCAACACTTCCATCTCTCTCTCTCTTGAATTCAAGTGCAGACAAGTTTCACTTGATGGGGTTTTGTTTTTTTTTTGTCTTACCTGTCCCTGACCAGGCAGCCTGTCCCTTTGTAGCCAGCTTAGTGCTATGGATGTCTGGCTGTGAGTGTCAGAGCTGTGCTTTCTGAGACTATCCCGGCTCCCATTGTGAGACCTTCCTGTGGTAATTGTCCCTATGAGTTACGTGTCTGTAACCAGGTTTTCTATGTTTTATCTTTTACTTACAGAAGTGGCAGTGAGGAGGGAAACTGGGAAAGTGGACTGTTGGACTCCGTCAGAGTCAGAGGACGTAACACCCAATTTGTTTTCCTTTGATGGACCTAAAATGTGTGTGTGTGTGTGTGTGTGTGTGTGTGTGTGTGTGTGTGTGAAGGCAGTCAGCTACTTGACCGAAACATAGGGGGAAATTGTGTGAAAAACCTAAAAGTACACATGTGAGGCTGACTTCAGTGGCTATCCGAAATAAAATTCATAGTATATGATTTCTTTAGACAAGACAGCTCCAGTGGCACTAAAATTTTCTTTTGTTTTATAAAATAAAACTGTTTTCCTTGGATTATAATGCCAATGCTTAATGTTATTGGTAGAAATTTGGGGACACACAGAAAAAAGCACAAGAGTCAAAAATCACCTCTAGTTCTCGCAAGTCACCACTGTGACCAACCCGGCAGTGTGCACGTGTCCAGCCTTTTTGCTGTTGGTGTGCATCACTGGGCCTTTCCTAAGACTAGGGCTGCTAAGTCTCTGTGATTGCTCTCTTTTTATTATTTTAAACAACCCTTTTCTCCCTCTGTGCCCATAAACTCCATCATGTTTGCCTGCAGAGGTCACTGACCCCAGCCCTCGTTCCTGGTGTCCATCTGTACATCTGTGCAGAATAAAAATGATGAGGACAGAGAGAGCGGACCGCCTCAAGGCCCAGTCAGCCTTCCCACTGAGACCAGTGGGCCTTTTTATCGCAAGAGGCATGTGAGGTGTGGGCTTGGTGTTTTTCTTTTTAGTGTCTTCTAGTCAGGCTGAAGTTACCAGCCCGCTCCTGGACTGTGGGCGACACGCGGTGGGCCTGGCCTGCTGCCTGACTTCTCCTCCTGTCTCTGCCCTGACTCAGCCTGGCTGCTTCCTCACTCCCGTGGGTTTCTTCTGTCAGAGCATACGCAGAAGTTGGGAGTATAAACCTGTGTAAACTGCCCTTTATTGTCAAGTGTTTTTTGATGATCATGTGATATCACATTTTCTCATGTGTTTTTAACGGTTTCCCCAATTTATGCAACTAATCTTTGAAACTCGTTCACTATAGAGGTGACGGTATAGAGCCGTAGCACAGCCAGGGACAGGAAGTCAAACCTGGGAGTCTGGCGTTGGCTCTCTCGACTTCCTAGCGCAGTGACCTCACCCAAGTCACTTTGTTAATTTTGTTGCATGAGATGACAACAAAAATGCCCTCATTGGTACATGAATGTATGGCTTTGTTGTTGCTGGTTTGCATCTAGTACACAGAGCCCATGACCAGTCCTCATCCACCTCCCCTCCCCATCCTCACCCACAAAAGCAGCCTCGCGGTTCTCTGAGGCTTCTAGTTTGGGAGCCTGGAAGTCTTTCCTGGCCCATCGTCTCTGACACCACACCCACTCCATCACCACCTTGGGCCTCTCTGCCTCTACAGTGGCACTCCCGTGTGTGGCATCCCCTCTGTCACCGCCATCCCGCTAGCATGCCACCTCCTGCTGGCCCTTCTCCTCTCCCAGCTAGCCGAGCTTTGCTTTGGACACTCCACATTGTAGTTCCTTGTGAACATGTTGTACCTCCTTGAGCAGATTCCAAGTTTCTGGTGAGATGTCATTTTATTTATCTTTGTCCCCCTTTGTCTTGCTTCCTTGTCCAGCACTGCACCTTAACATGGTAAACACTCAGTTCAAAGCTGATCGAGTTGGATAGAAGTAAACGGCATTGGCTGGACTATTTACTCTCCTGCGCCAGAGCTGGGCTGGTGTTTGGGTCTTTTGGCTGATCTGGTGGTGGCGTGGTGTCCTTGGGCAGCACTGGATTTGGAGTCCCTAACGTCCCCAGACATCACTTTCCTCGTTGGCTGACTGAGGGTAGTCAGGCTCGCGAGCCCTCAGGCTCCCTTCAGCTCTTGAATTTCATTTTAATAAACTGCTTTGCACTTGATCACTTTGAAGTGGCAGTTTTCTTCCTCTCGGATGAGATAAAATGAATATTTCATCTCAAGCCCAGGAGCCGTTTTGCACATACCTATGATAGGAGGCTAATGAAAGGCCTGAGAGAGACTGCACATGGAAGAGGTGGGATCGTTTCCGCCACTCTAGCACGAGATTTGACCAGGTCCTCTGTAGAGGAATGGGGTAGAAGTAAAAAAATCGTAACTTGAAACATTATTGAAGTTCATTTTAAAACCATTTGGGAAAATGGAGATATTTGAAGTGAAAACAATTTTAGAAATTCTACAAGAGTGGCCTTTCAGGTTTTTATTCCAACCCTAGCACTCCTCTTCAGGAGTGACTGTTACATTGAAGTGGATTCTTCAGGCAATCCTAAATTTTAAAAAAATGCTGCATTTTTAAATATTGAAACCATAGTCCTTGGCACTCCAGGTTAAAATGTTTCGTTTCTGAGTTATTGATGACTGTGAACCCAGCGTGGCGACAGGCCAGCAGATGCCCCGGGAGCCCTGTGGTGCCTGCCTTGACGCACAGTCCTCAGGTGGGCGTCCGTCAGCTCCCAGGGTACACGCCCGTCTGTCCACCTGGCAGCTGAGAGCAGGCGAGGCAACAGTGCCAGTTCCCAGGAGCTCTGCACACACCCTGCTCAATTCAGTTCCCAACGGTCAGTTCACCGGAAGTGTCTCCAGTGAGTCAGACTGATGCCATTTATGGACCAACTCCAGAGGGAGCTCCTGGAAGGGGAAGGGCAAAGGGCAAGTAGCAGCCTTAGCACCATCCCTGTGAGACAGGCCCAGGAACCGTGTCTGTGTGGGAAGGGGAAAGGTAGCTCCTAGACTAACGTCCTGAATATGATAACGTGGGTGTCATCTGTGTTCGTAACCATCTACGGTGTGTCACACTTGTGCTGCGGACTGCTTTGATTGTATCTAATTCCAAGTTTAGCCTTCGGAGACTCCCCTGTCATCACTGATGTAGAGTTACAAGGTTCAGAGACAGAATAGACACCAGTAGGATTTCACTTTAGTGTGCCTTACATATAAAGTAAAATTAGCCTTTATTCTATCCCAATCAGTTGTGTCTTTTGTTTTTCTAATTCCAGAGCATTTCCATCACTCCAAAAAGCAGCTTTTTATGTATTAACAGTCACACCCAGTTGCCCCTCCCCTGAGCCTCAGGGCAACTACTAACCTACTTTCTGCCTCCGTGCATTTGCCTATTCTGGACACGTCATGTAAATGGAATCATACAACACGTGGCCTTCTGTTTATTTCCGGTTTATTTCATTTAGCGTAGCTTTCAAGGTTCATGCCTATCGTGGCATATCAGCACTTTATTTTTCATGGCTGAATAATATTCCATTGTATGGATGGATATACAGGCATACTTTGGAGCTCTTGAGGGTTCAGTTCCAGAGCATGGCATGGAGTAAGTATCGCAATAAAGGGAGTCGATCTTTTTGCCGAAGGAGAGTCTTGCTTCGTTCTGTAGAAACTGTAACATCTGTGAACTGCAGTAAAGCCAAGTGCCAGGCAGGGAGGTACGCCTCACCACGATTTGTTTATCCATCTGTCAGGTGACGGGCATTTGGGTTGCTTCCACTTTCTGGCTGTCATGAATGCTGCTGCAGCGAACATTTGTGCATAAGTATTTCTGCGAACATACACTTTCGGTTCTCTTGGGTGTACCCCTAACAGTGGAATTTCTAGGTCATATGGTAATTCTATGTTTGACTTTGTTGAGGAACTGAAAAGCTGTTTTCCTATCTATTTATTTTAAATATTTAAAATCCCTAAATATCACCTAACTAAAAAATTTTTACAGGGAGGTAGGGTGTCAAACAAGTCAATATATCTGGTTAGAGAAAACACTACTAAGTTAGTAGTACGTTGAGGAGGAAAATGTCAGGTTATGCTAAATAAACAAAAAAATGTATCATTTACAATGATTTATGTTATCTCCACATTTACACATTAAATAAAGCTGGCTCAAATAGGGTTGGTGGGGGAGATGAATTCCTACAGATTTCTTAATAGACATACTCAAACTCTGCTAAAATAAAGTTTACCTTCAAGAATTACCAGTAACAGTCAAGGCTGAGAGGATATCCTGAGCATTGCTAAGTATCTGGAAGAATTGAGAGCCTGAAGGAATGACCAATACTAACATAAACTGGAAAACCGAAAGTGGAAAAACAAAGACGCAGATTTCTGAAAATGATTACTCCTTCTTTTATGGACAGGAGTTTTCTAAATAGAATGATGGCTTCCATTCTTTTCCGACATTGAATTCTTCAGCTGAACTTGGGGATCACAGGCTTGTGAATAATCTATGCTGTCCCCTAGCATTCTATTAAGATAAGATTGCACAACCACGTCTAAAACACAGCACAGGTGATGATAGCGGTGATCCCACGTGAAGAGGAAAGGAAGGTTCTGCGGTGATTTCTTGTTGGGTTACACCTTTACAGCTTGACATTTCCTGGGCCTGCCTCTGAGGCTTCTGTGGCCGTCCCAGGTCACCTTCAGAGACCGGCTCAGGGCCCAGTGAGGGGCTGTCAGCCACTGCACAAGCAGAAAATAGGCTCCATCATGGAGCGCTGAGTCCCGTTGCCTTCACCTGCTGTGTGATGTTGGGATTTTCTGAGCATTTAAAAAAAAAAAAATCTTAAACATGGGGATAATAATAATACTTTCCTTACAGGGTAAGGGTGAGATGATCCAAATGAGATAAAGAACATAAAAACACTTTGTAAACTAATGTAAATTTGGTTGTTTTTGTTATAGTTCAGTTCTGGCTGCCCGCCCCACCTGCCCCAAGACCTCAGCCTCTCCTGGGAGTGGCTTATTCATAGCCAGACCCTGAGTTGAGTCTCGTGTTCTCCAGAGAGAATTTATGTTGTGTTTCTTGAGTGACCGTGCTGCGGAGACAACAGCCTCTCATCTCCCTCTTTGTTAATCTCTGGTCCAGTGCCGGCCCTGTGCAGTTGGCGGAGGCCACGGCACCCTGATACACTGCCTTGTGTGGGAAGCTGCATTCATTAGGACATGGGCTGGCAGTCTCAACTATTTGCTTTTTTGTGTGTAAAAATCATTTGTTGTGGATAACTTTTGAAAAAATTGCATTAAGCCTTTTATACTTTGAAAAAAAAAAAAACTACATTAACTTTTTCCATGAGAAGAGGGAAGAACATGCTGGTAAATCTTCTACACTCTCTTCTCATGGCTGTGCAGGGGGGCCTCTCCTATCTACGGGCTCGAACCCAGAGACAGTGACCCAGGGACTGACGGCCACATACTCCTCCAGTGTTGGCAGGACCAGGGGCACAGATCAGGTCATCCTCGATCACGTGAAATGATGGCCTTGGGAATGTCTTATTCTGGAATGGTTTCAGACGAAGATGAAGATTATTTTCCTGTTGCTTGTCAAAGAGAAATAAGGAAAGAAAAGTTTGTTGCACGTAATAATTCAGGAAGGGATTCGGTGTTTGCCAGTGGTGTGCTGATGTGTGTTCAACAACCGGTTTGGGGGAAAATAGCACCGACTTTTCACATCTGCCAATTTCCATGGTGTAAATAATCCCATCATGCCAATTTAAAGCTGCCAACGTGATATTAACAGACTCTCAAAATTAGTGCAAATTTTGTCATCGACTTTGGAAAGCTAGCAGGAGCAGCTCCAGCACACCGCTGGGAATACAGGGTCACCCAGCTGGTGTGGGGGAAGGATTTACAGATCAGGAATTCCGTGTCTACCTTGATTTCATTGGCGTATTCCCACCAAAAAGATGCAGAATACAGTTCAGGAAAAAAATGTTCTATTCCCAATAAGTGGTTAAAAATGAAATTTATCTTTGACTGTATCATCGCAGAAGGGTCCTGTTTCACTGGCAGAGACGAACTCTTGCCGTCTTTGCTGCTGACGTTTTCTGACAGGCTGTGTAACATTTTTCTTTCATAGTCTGCACATAGAATTAAGAATCTTCTGAAAGGCCTTTACATTTTGCTTCCTTTTTTTATACCGTTGAAACAAATGTTCCTAAGGAAAGTTTTTTAATCCAGTTTGACTTACTTGGGGGCTTTAAGGTCAATCAAAATGTGCAAAATTACATAAAACCCAATTTTTGTAGGCTTTGTTATTTAAGTTTTCTGCTTTAATTTTCAACTCATTTCAGGATTTTGCTTTTAAATCCAAAACGAAAGGTTATTTTTCCTTGACTCATCTAAGTATATCCTGTGGACAGTGATGTCTACAGCATCATTTTCACTAGAGACAAGCTCTGGGCTTTCCCCCCCGCCCCCCCGCCCCCCCCGCCCCGGGCAATGTGCTCTGTTGTGAGATGGAAAAGATGGTTACCCCTCAAAGAGTGATTAATCATTAATTTTCAGTGAATCTGAAAATGTCTATTAGGTGTCTTTAAAAGTAATCTGAGCTGACTGAGAAGTTGAAGCAGTTACGTAAACCACTGCGCAACAAGGCATGTATTCTAAAAGCTCTCGCAAACCTGTGAAGGATAGATATTTAGTGATTTTTTCATACCATAATATGAACCGTTATAGGTTTATGCTACTTGTCATATAAATATTAAACTTACTGACCTGGCCCTCAACGTCGGGTTTTGAAGTCCAGTGTTTGACTGCCAGGTCTGCCGCTAATCTTTCCTGATTTTCAGTCTCCTCGTCCGTAAGTTTCCTTTTCCACAAAAGGAGCTTTTGTTAACAAGTATGCCTGCTTCTTTTGCTCGTTCAGGTCAAACTGGCGTTCAGCTGGGAAAGCAGCAACCTTCCCTGCGGGTTTTCCGGCTGTGAGGCCAAGCTGCTTGACAGAAATACAATGCGAGTCGCAAATACAATGTATATATGAAATTTAAAATTTTTGAGTAGCCATATAAAAAATAAATGAAGACATAAATTAATTTTACTTATTATTACTTCATTTAAGGCAGCATAGCCAAGATATTATCTCAACATGTAATCAATGTTAACTAGTATTATTATTTTTTTAAGATTTTATTTATTTTGAAAGACAGGGAAGGGAAGGAGAAAGAGAGGGAGAGAAGCATCACAGTGTGAGAGAAACGTTGACCAGTTGCTTCTTGCTCACCCTCAGCTGGGACCTGGCCCGCAACCCAGGCATGTGCCCTGACCAGGAATCAAACCGGGACCTTGGTGGTTTCGGCTGGTAGGCCAGCCCGCAATCCACTGCGCCACAGCAGCCAGGGCCAATGTTAAATGTTCCTGAGACGCTTTACATCCTTTTTTTTACATTAAATGTTTGAAATCAGTGTATACTTTACACCTAAAGCACACCTCCATTTGGACTAGCCACCTTTCAAGCCCTGAAAGCGAGTGACTAACGGCTACCATGTTTGGCAGTGCAGCTCTGTCCGGAGATTCATTGCTTACCTTACCTGTAAATATTGCGGTTCTACAGTCATAAAGACGATCTGAATTTCCTAATAAACTTTAGCTAAATCTTAGTAGCTAAATCCAAAATAATGTTATTTGTTGCATTTTTCCTTTTGATTTCTGATCTCTCACAAATTTTGTAGAAAAAATGAGGATCCCCACAGACTCAAATTGTTGTTCTTTTCACTTTTTAAAACACCCAGTTTTGAGGAAAGAATATTTTACAGATGTGGCACTTAATTAAAATCATGATGGCTTGGAGGGACGAAACTGGTACATAAGCCTTCTTATTCAACTGGTTTATAAATGCTTCACCCCTGATCTTAAAACAAAAATCAATTTTGTTTAAAATGAGGCCAATGCTTTTCATAGTTACTTTAAGTGTGAGGGGTCCCTTTTCAATATGAAATTATTAGGTTTAAGTCTGTTGTCTTTGTCCCTATGGGATTTTGCCCTTCCATTTGCAGCCTGAACATCTGGGTAGCTGTGGGACTTCCCTGACCTCGACGGCCATGAAGTCTCCAGCCACCCCTTTCCTGCCGAGGAGACCTAGCTCTAGTTTCCTGGGGCCCCAAACAGTCTTCCTTTCCCACTGGGCATTCTGAGTGCCCGGGCGGACCTTTCAACTCTATGAAACTGGGGAATACAGAGGTGCTGCTGGAGGAGGGCTTCCCTTCCCCTCACATATGCCATCCCTGGGCACTGGTAGAGAAAGAGGGCAACGTGGCCCCAGACCAGCACCAGAAAGCTTGACTGAGTCTGTCCAGGCTGGACCACTGACGAGGTTCAGAGAACTGGGAGTCAGCTCACCTCACAGCAGAACCCTCCCCTGGGGTCTGGAGAGCCAGGCGTTGCGTCATTCTGTTCATCCTATGCCTGCTGTCATTATTCAGCCTGCCCCTGGGCCCTGCAGCCTCTGCTCTCGGCTCTGGCAGACAGCAGGCTCTTGCTCCTGACATGTCACTCACCTTCACTGACTCGTTTACCTTCTTTCCCTGTGACCTACACAAATAGTACTTTCGACAAGCTGACTAATGTCCAGCTTATTAATAATAATGAGTGATCACGCCGTGATTGCCAAGCACCTTCCTCTGGGAACAGGGCAGCAATTTTTCACATAGAGTCCGTGTTCTCCCCTGTAAACACTGCAGCCGCCACCCCAGTCTACTGATGTGTGATTGTATTTGTGTATAAAATCGTTCGCACACAGCGTTCATCAGATCACGAGGCTTGCGATCCGGAAAATGTTAGGAACCACGGGAACCTTGTTCTACCTCATGTCCTTCCCACGACACAGTTTCACAAGCATGGGCCCCCCCACGGAACCCCCGAGCTTCTGCGGCTCGCAGTCCAGCAGACCCCTCGTCCTTCCTGCCTCGGAGAGTCGAGCCTTCCCTGCCTCCAGCTGTGCCCCATCCCTTCGCTGCACCTGCGGACTTGCAGTCTCTCCCCTCTAGCACTTGTCTTGTCCTTTGGTTGGTTTGTCCTGAATGACTCCAGTTCTTCCTTTAAGTTTTCCAAGGACAGGCCTAACACAGACAAAAGACAGTCTTGAACCTGAAAACTAAATGCGGCACCCAGGAGATTAGAGGTGTGTAATAAGAGCATTGTGAAATCAATTCAATAACAGGGTGTTGCAATGTTTCATAATTATAAGTCATTCTCCCGTTTTCTCTGATCTTCTCTTAACTCCCACTTTTAACCCCGGTCCCTCTATTTATAGACTGCAGTTACTGGGAAGTGGTGGAGGGGGGTCCCTCTTGGGTCCCTTTTGGCTCCAAGAGTGAGTTATTCCCTTTGGCGGCCGTTCTTTTCAGCAGTTCTCAGAGAGAAGTTCATCTGTCCGAGACAAAGCGGATCCGTATTTGTTCCAAGTTCAGCCATTTACAGGCTGACCTGTGTGACCTGGGACAAAACTCAACCTTTCTAAGTCTCACTTTGTTTCCTCATTTGAAAAGAAGGGAGTAAATTTGATCACAAATATGAAAACATCACTCATAGTTCCTACAATAAATATTCAGTGAATTGTCTTTTACTTTTCTCCCTCAAGCATCCACGTTTTAATTATTGAGATCTATACTTCCTCTCTCTTCAATTAATTGCCTTTCTTTCATTTATTCCTCTTATGTGTTTACTTCATACCGTGCATTATTAATAATTAATTAATTTTAAGACAATTATATGACTCTTTAGGCACCTGAAAGTGTCAGATAATTAAGTTAAAATAAAACTTAAGGTTATACATAGCCATGTAATAGAAGAGGTGTGCTTAAATATAAAATAATGATTTTTCTAAAACTTTTCTTGAAAGGCAAATGATTGGCCAAAATCTGTAATGGTGGTGAGAAAGCCGAAGGTTTTTAAAACTTTTCCTCAGAATAAATTTATCTGGACCCTTACCTCTGTTTAGAGACGGCCCTTCTCCATTTCATCAGCCATGTCCCCCAGTTACTGTGGAACTCTCCCTGCCTCCTTGAGGTCGGGAGGAGGGAGGAGGGACGGGAAGACCTTCCCCTCTGAACTACAGCTCCCGTCAGCTTTGATGTGCGAGGCATGTACTCTTGACTTGGTAGCCCCTGGATAGAAGGAAGAAAAAAAGAAGAGAAAAAACACAAAACTAACTTTAGAACTTTATAGTGTAACCAGAATAACTATAACATTACCATGTAATAATGCTTGTTATGGCACTTCATTTTGATCTGCTAAAGATAAATTGGTGATAACATTTTGTAGATGAGAGAAAAAATACAAAAAAGTTAAGTGGGTTCTCTTTGTCTTATTATATGGTATTAGGCCTTGCAGCACCCTGAGCTTATCATAGCTGCCCTCTCCCCCCTCTGCTCTTCACTTTCACTGTTGGCTTTGGAAAGAGAGATTGTGGGGTAGGCCTGACACAGTCACATGAGTCCTTAAAAAGCAGACAGGTTTCTCCACTGGTCGTAGAAGAGGAAGTCAGACATCCAAAACAAGAAGCATTCAAAACAGGCACCATTGCTGGCTCTAAGACTGTGTGTGTGTGTGTGTGTGTGTGTGTGTGTGTGTGTGTGTGTCCCCTTCTTGTTTTCTCCCCATCCCTCCTCCCGACCTCAGGGAAGCAGGGAGAGTTCCGCAGTAACTGCGGGTCGTGGCTGAAGAAATGGAAAAGGGCAATCTCTAAACAGAGTTAAAGGTCCAAATAAATTTATTTTAAGGAAAATTTTAGAAAAGTTTTGGCTTTCTCTCCAACATTAACAACCAACAGGTCAGATTTTGGCCAATAACATTCGCCTTTTTAAGAAAAGTTGTAGAAGAATTATTATTTGATGTTTACGTCCAACGCTTTTATTATAAGGCTATTACCAGGGAATGTGAGTGGCCCCCACCTGATAACCAGCAAGGAAATGGGGACAGATCACCAGGGACCGAACTGCACTAACAACCAGAGTGAGCTTGCAGAGGCCCCAGCAGGAACCCAGCCGACCAATACTTTGTGATCCCTGAGCGGAGGACTGCTCACACTGTGCTGGAATCCTGCCCGTAGAATCTGTGAGACAATTAAGCTGCTAATAAGTTTGTGGTATTTTTTATGCAGCAATAGATAATACAAGGATCAATCCCTGTTTTTCTTATAAAGGCGTGAATTCTTTCTTGAAAGGAATTGGCTTCTTAGTGTTGAAAGCCTCATTCAGGCGGTTAGCCATAAGCAATAGATATTGAATATCTCCGTTTTGCCCAGACCTGCCCCAGATGCTGGGGATGGTTATGAAGTCACGGCCTCTGTCTGGTGCGAGAAACAGAGGCACAAACAGACAGTAGCCGCAGCACAGTGCGGCCAGTGCAGGAAGAGCCATGTGCGAGGGGTTGTAAGTACAGAGCAGAGGATGAGCGATCAGACAGGAGGGAGCAAAGAAGGCTTCTTAGCACCAAAGGGCGTAGATCTGTACTCATAGCTATTGTATGTCAAGAATCCTTTTGAAGAAAATAACTCAAAATCTAATAAAAGGACACAAGTCCAGGGTTCTATACTGAATTAAATTCAGGGAGTTTCAAAAATTTAAATATTATTTAAATGATATTTTTGCTTGCTTTTCAGATTCCTCTTTTTTTAAAAAAAAAAGATTTTATTTATTTTTAGAGAGGGGGGAAGGGAGGAAGAGAGGGAAAGAAACACCAATGTGTGGTTGCCTCTCATGTGCCCCCTACTGGGGACCTGGCCTGCAACCTAGGCATGTGCCCTGACCAGGAATTGAACTGGCAACCCTTCGGTTTGCAGGCTGGCACGCAATCCACTGAGCCTCACCAGCCAGGGCAGCTTTTCAGACTCCTCTTGATTTGACATTTAGAATACTAGGAAATAAGAGGTGGGGAAATGGCACATCACAAAAACATTTCGTCTTTGTAATCCATAATCAATTCTTCTCTGAATTCCACATAAGTTTTCAATATTAATTTTCACTTTACTAGCTTGGATCACCCACAGTCAACAACTATTTCTGTTCTATTACTTTACTGTAGGCATCCATTCTTAAAACTAGGGTCTTGGGCCCCTGGGGCTCCCTGAAGTAGGGGGTTCACAAGGTCAGACCCCTCTCGTGGTAACACTGAAGTAGTATGTGCCTCCTCACTGTGCTGACATTTGCAGCAAGGGCGGGCAGCAGTGCCGGTGCCAGGGCCCCCAGGGAACTGCGAGCAGTCACTGAGTCCTTCACCGTAGCACCTGCCCAGGAAAGGAAGCACCAGTGTCACTTTAGAATGTCCTCGGTGAAGCAGGGAAAATTATTAATAGTATTGAATCTTGACCTTTGGATGCATAACTGACAAACTACAGTCTCTTCTGACTTTGATATTTGGCAGATATTTTCTCACAAATGAGCACAGTCTCTCTTCCATGAAAATGATTGACAGCATTTGTGGCCAGTGATAAAGTTTGAGCTTTCAAGCAAAAACTAGAATTTTAGAAATTTGTGTCCATTGCTGTGGCCTCGATAGCTTCTTAAATTCTTAGAGCTTTTCTGAGATTGGTGATGATAGGAATACACGTGATTTTTGTAATGTATAATGAAATGTGTCAGCTCAGTGAGCCTGTCCTTCCAGATGACTAAGGCAGAGAGTATCACTCAGTGGTACATGGGTAAATTCATAGTGTGGGGTAGATCAATGGGCGTTAATGTAAGAGTAGGAAAAGAATATTGATATGGTTTTTGATTCTACATTGCAATCTGATAAAAGCTACCACTTGTTGAGTTTTGGTATAATATCAAAGAAGAGGATTCACAATTATCTGAAAAAAAAAACTGTTAAAATAATCCTTTCCTTTCCAATGACATATCTTTGTGAGGTCAGATTTTCTTCATATACTTCAACCAAAAAAGTATCAAGAAGGAGACTTGAACGTGAAAGCAGATAACAGAACTCTATTGTCTTCATTAAACCAGATGCTAAAAAGAGTCATCAGCCTTGGCTGGCGTAGCTCAGTAGATTGAGCACTGGCCTGCGAACCAAAGGGGGTTTCCAGTTCAATTCCCAGTCAGGGCACATGCCTGGGTTGTGGGCCAGGTCCCCAGTAGGGGGCGCGTAAGAGGCAACCACACATTGATGTTTCTCTCCTTTCTCTCTCCCTTCCCCTCTCTCTACAAATAAGTAAATAAAAATCTTAAAAAAAAAAAAAGATTCGCCAGAACTGTAAAACTAATTGCCACTCTTCTCATTTAATGCTTCTGTTTCAAAAAATGGTAATTACTCATAGAAATATTTTTATGTTAACAGGCAGTGGTTTCTAATTTTTAAGTGAACTAGTAAATACTTTTAAATTTCTCATTTTAATCTCTAATATTATAAGTATTTCTAAATAAACCAACACAAACAAAAGCTCATTGAGATCCTCAGTGATGTTTAAGAGTGTTAAGGGCGCCCTGAGAATAAAAAGTTTGAGAACTGCTGCTGTGAGAGATTTTTTAAATGAAGAAACAGATTGTATTATCTACTAAATTATACTCTAATAGGAGAAATAAAGCAAGCACAGAGAAAACCTCTGTGTATATGAATGCATAGCAGGTTCTAAACCAGAATGTCCTGCGTGGTTAAGGATTCAAGCCAGAGGTGCCACTTAGGATGAATCCTGAGGGGTGGGAGGGATTCCTACGAGCAGTGACGAGAGGAAGTCGTTGAGATCACGGACACTTTCAACTAGAAGTAGCGTTGGCAGAATAGGGAAGGGAGAGTCTGGTGGAGAATTCGCCTGAAAGCAGGCATAGTTCTGAATTCTAAAACTTCCTCTGTCTCAGAGACGAGCGATTGGAATTTGGGGGAGCAGAGTAATGTATTTATTGGTCCGCTCTTTTGTCTGTCTTTTACCCGTTCCACAAATATTTATTGAGCATCTATTGTATGCCAGGATCTGAGTTAGAGGTCTTGTTTGCATCACTCATTGGTCCTCACCTTAACCCTGTGAGATATCATTTCACCCATTTCCTGTATGAGGAAACTGAGATTCTGAAAATTAAGTGAATTACCTAAGCTTAGAAACTAAGTGGCATTTAAGTGTTCGGGATTTGAACTCTCTGCCTCCAGTTCAATTTTAAACTATATTATTACTCACCTCTTCCACTTGGCAATCAGAGGATGCCAGGAGTGTCTTTTTTAATTTTGTAGCAAAGAAGCCATAGACTCCAGCACCACCAACTTGAGTCGAACCCTGCTGCTGCTACCTAACATCCTGTGTAATCTTGTATAAATTGCTTACCGCCTCAGAACCTCGGTTTTCTTCTCTATTACAGAGAAATCTTAACACCTAACTTGGGGGGATGATTTCAGGATAAAATGAGGCAATGTATGGAAAGCATCACTTGATAGAGAACAGGGAAAGTCATGGGTGGTCCACACCTCTTCTTTTTAGCAGCTCTTGCAGCAGTCTGTTTGCAGTCCTGTGGAGACATCAGTTTTTTCCCAAGTGGTCAGTTGTTCTGTCCCACTGCTGCCTGGCAGTTGAGCCCATGGCAGGACATGCCCACCTGGCAGGGTGGTTCGGAACAGAAGTGGAGAAAGATGCTGAGTGGTGAGCAGTGTGGGGCAGGAAGAGCAGGGACTTAGTGTCAAATGATGCCAGCACAAGTCCTGCCCACTAATTATTACTGAGTTGTGTGTCCAGAAGGACTCAGCCTTCTCACCTATAAATAGGGTGATGCTGCTCACTTGTGTGGACCAGCGCCAGAGAATGTTAAGGCATGGCCATAACCACAGGCACTTACTGGGTGTCCAATTCATATTAATTCCTTTCCCTGTGACATGTGTGCCTTCCCCTCTTAGGAAAACATCCCAGGTGTCCGATGATGGGACACCTTTGCCTCCAGAGTCGGGCGCTTGGACTGTTTGTACCTTATAACTTTACCAGTGAGCTCCTGCTCAGGAAAGCCTGCAGAGCCTGGGGCCTCTTCATGGTCTGAAAAAGAGCCATTGCATCACAAGCAGTAGTGATCTTCGGTTCGAAAGCCACATCAGACCTGAATCAGGTGTTTAGCTTTGGTGGGCCTTAGGAAAGGTGTCCAGTACTAAATGTCACTTTTGAGGTTTGGTTCATGCAAGGACTTTGTTCCCTTTTAGAGCAAATCAAATCTGCTTCTCTTTGTGGGAAGGCTTAAGATGCTCAGACTCTCACAGGAGGAGGGAAAGCACACCATGACATTACACGGCTTTTATTGTGCTTCATGAGTACCAGACTTCCTAAGAGTTCAGGAAAAAGTTAAATGCCACCGTCACGATTGAGGCCAGATGAAATCTCTCAGCTAAGTTGGTGGAGTGTTAAAATTTCCCTGGATTCAGCTGTTACCAGGAGGACTATTGATAAAATGCACAGCCAATTGATAATGGAACTCAGGTCCTTTCTGCACAGTTGGATCCTGTGCTGTGGGTCGAGGTGAAATCCGGAGATGTGCAGGGTGGGGACCAGCTACCAGGCCAGCAGGTTTCTCCCTCCGCTGAGCGCAACAGGCCCACACCTTAGCCAGGAGGGAGCTGAGCCGCCTTTTAGTCCTTCCCAGAAAGAACCACATCCTCAGAGGCTGTCAGCTTGAGTTACTGCCAGCGGGGCAGTGGATCATTTCTGGGAACACTGCTGTGAGGGGGACTCTCAAGATCCCCAAGGGGCACCCACTTTGTGTCAGCAGGAGGTGCGGCTGTTTGGGAGCTGTGATGCCACAGGGGTCCATACCTGCAAGGAGCAGCCTGGGTGGCAGCCACCAGGCTTCCGGGAGTGCTTGCCAGACGTGGGGGGACAGGTGGCAGTTGAGTCTCTGCAGGTCTAACTGCTTCCACTGAGGTGCCTCTTTGTCCGAGATGGTTCCTGTGCTCGGGACAGAGACCACACAGCCATTTTGTGGATGCACATCCTGTTGGGTATGGCCCAGATGATCGACTCAGTGTCCAAGGTTTTATGAACTTGACTCTTCAGGGAGGTCATGTGGTGTGCTGGTAATGAATGTGGCCTCTAGAACCAGACTTCCTGTCTTTGAGTCCCAGCTTTGCCATTTACTCGCTCTACCCTTGGGAAAGTTGTTCAACTTTTCCATGCCTTAGTTTACCTGCCTCAAAGGCACTCTAAAGTGCTTGGTAAGTATTAGTTGCTATAATAATGATGTGCTTTGTGGGTAGGATGGTCTGATGGGAGGGGTTTCAAGTTTGAGAAAGGCTTGCGGGCTTCTGAATGTGTGGGTGCTGAGTGTAGGTGGGAGAGCTGTCTTCTAGAGCTCACCCTTGATATTTTACACCCCTTTCCCGGGACCCGCTCTTTCCATCTTTGTGATTTTCCCTTTGCACACCTGGCCGATCACCGACCTGAGAGCACAGAATGTGCGGTATAGTTGGAATCAGAAGATCGGGGTCGGTGGCCTGACTCAGCCACCTACTGCCCTGTGAGCTGAGACCTAAGCTCCTGCACCTCTTCAGCAGCATTGGAGTTTTCTAGATGACACGAGGCTCCTGGAAGTCTCATAAAGGTGGAGTAATTGTGCATGCTGTCACCCTGGGCAAGCGAAAGAAAGGACAAACATTGGGGATTCCTGGTGCTTCTCCACGGGAAGCTAAAACTAACCTGAGTGTAGGTGTGAATGGAAAAGAATCAAAGCAATGTTTTACCCTTTCTTCTCCTTCCCTCATAGGGAGACATGGAGCAGGAAGAACCCTAGAGTGGGAGTCTGGAGACGGGTTTTATTAAGTGAGGTCCTAGGCACACAGAGTAGAAGCTAAAAAGGTGGAATTTCTCTACTGCTTGGCCCCCTGTATTGACTGACTCAGGGGATCCCCCCCCACCCCCCGCATTGTACTCACAGCGACCCTGTGCTCCTGGAGCTGTGTGTGATGCTCCTGGAGCTGTGTGTGAGCAGCCCTGTGTTGTTGTAAGTGCTGAAATCAGTAGCGGCTTGATCAGCTGTTCCCTGGTGACCTCTGTTTCCTGTTTTAGAAAATAAGGATCTTAGACTATTTAGTTTTAAACTCTTGGTTTCTTACAGCATTAACATGGTACTAAGGCATGTAATTAGCTACACACTGTCTCTCACATCACCAGGTTTCTTTTTTAAGTAGTATTCTGTGTCGTCCTCTAGATTTTGCTTGTTGTTGTTTTGTGTTTGTATAGTTGTTCCTTGTCTCCAAAACCCACACCCCCACTTCTAGGCCCCAAGAAAGGAAGGTGCATGAGAATAGCGACCTTGTCTGTGTCACCCATCAGTGCTAAAAGAGTGCTTGGCACGTTTTAGGTACGTAAATATGCACGTAGGCCCACAGACGCATGTATAACCATATATTATAATGTAGTTACATAAATTTGTCTGTAAAGACTAGGTAGTCACTTGGTTATTCCTCTTCCCCCTCCTTTGCTCCACCCCGAGATCCACCACATTGTTATTTGGAGAGCTGAGGACTAGAATTAGAAATGGTTATATTGTCTGGCTTAAAACTTGCTCCAAGTGGCAATGCCTGGTTCTTGCCTTGTATGTACTTTAGTGTCAAAGGACAGAACCCCGTGCAGTCAGGGGCAGCCCACGGCATAGGGCCGAGGACACTTGGCCAGGAGAGCGATGGGTGATGTAGGTTGTTTCTGTTTATATGCATAGAGGTGGTGGTCGGCAGGAGCCAAATATAAACCTTAGAATTGCATTCACACACATTATTGAGATTTCATATTGCTTTTATTATTTGGCCACAAAAATGGACATAATCCTTGTTGGCTTTAACACAGTACTGGTAGGCTATCCATCTTGCAAAATATAAGACAAGGCCAGAGCTTAAATTAAAATCCTTGGCTTCTTATCTCCTTTCCACAGGAAAGCAAATCTGTGTTGAAAACCGTAAAATTAAGAGGGGAGAGCAAGGATAGCATAATTTAGCAAAAATTCATGGCACCAGATTCTGAGCTATATGACTGGAGGGATAGGTCAGACATTAAGAAGCTGCCTGCTAATGCAACTTCCTTAAGATGGTGCTCTGGAAATAAGAAAGGCATGAAATACACACACACACACACACACACACACACACACACACACACAAATTTTTTTTTCAGAAAATTTCTGCAAAAGTTATTCTTTATAACTGCCCTAAGAAGATATCTTTGTAGATTGTTTGGCAATTATGCTTCTTATGAGACTTTTGAAATGAAAATCAAAGCTGTTACTCTAAAGTGTAGTTGAAATATATTCATTTTAGCACTTAGGTGTTGATATTTTTGTTTCCATTTCAAAAAGGGTTTATAACAATACCCTCCTATCCCTGCACCCACCCTTCCACCAGCCCCCACCTCCCCCAGCATTCTAAATTCCTTGTATTTAAGAAGCTCATCTGTGTGTCTGGCAGACTGCATCATTAACACTTGAAAAGCATTGAAACATTTTTTTTAACCTTTTACACATTTATATGCACAGATGTCTGTGCTGAGGTATATAGAAAAAAGGCGTGTGGCTTTGATAATGGTGCTCTATTTAATAAATGCCAAGGGCGATACGGGCTATGCAAGTTCTGCCATTAGAGAGGAGCTGTAATTATAAAATAGGGAAAATCTAGTATGGAAATTATATCATTGTCTAAAAAAGGGTGATTTTTTTTTCCCCTCTTGCCTTTTTTTTCCTCCATGTTTCTTTTGGGTGGAGGTTGCAATGACAGAGTATAGAGAATCACAGTCACTGGCTGTAAAGAGGGTAAGTGTTACTAGGGTAACTGTTCCTGATTTCCCCGAGGGTAGACCTCCTTGGTGGAGCTTCATACCTCTTATACCTAATGTGTCAAAAACATGAAATACAAAAAAAGTATGTCTGTCACAGGTGCCGCTACCGTGCACCAGTGTCACGGGCCCTCACCATTCAGACACGGCCTGTATTGTAAGTGGATTCTGCTGTGTGCTGCAGTTTTCAGGCATTTCCTCAAATTTTTAAATACAGCTATTTGCTCCTGGAGATCTCATATGCATTTTAGTCTACAGTACAGTAAAAACCTCATTAATTCAAACTAATTATGGTGAAGGCATGTCTGAAGTAGTGAATTGATGAATATTCAAAATTCATTATATCCTGTTCCTCTTAAATTCACAATTACTCATTACTATAGTGTTTATAAATGGAGATCTTCATGATACTGCTTTAATTAGTATATGTGTTTAAAACGAATATATTTTGCATGTATATAATTATATTGAGTTTACGTTCTTTTGCAGCGGAGGAGGTATAGAGTTTTTCATAAAAAACTATGTTCTTAATTAGGTTAAACTGAGTCTTGTCTATATTACTGATTTGCTTAGTAATCACTTTCTTGGGGACAGGGAGGGGGGCGGAATTCAACTTAAACCAGACAAAAGAATCCCAGATTTCAAATTGGTGAAGTCCAAATAAATAACCTGTACCTTTAAAAAGTATTGTTATGTAGCTTTAGACTTCCAATTTAAATAAATTTATTTTTAAATAATGTTAAAATGTTAAAATATGTAAGATGTTAACAACTTAAAATGTTTTTATGAGCTATATTTCATATTATGCATTTAAACTCAAGATTGGAAATGCCCTTTTATCAATGAAGACTTCTCAAAACTAGATGAACTGAACAGGGCCAAGCATAATGGATGGTCAGCTTTGATTCACAAAGCTGTAAAACATTAGAAATACTATAACATGGTTCTTAGAAATGCACAGTTGTAGAAGTGTGAATTCTGTCAACTAAGGGGATATTAATATAGCAAATTGATATTTATTGGGTTTTTAAAAAATTTGCCCTTCAAATTGGCAACATTTATTCATTTATTTGTTCATTGAATGACTTTTATTGAGTGCATTTTTATTGCCAGATGTGTGTAATGAATAGAGAGCTCATAAACATTCATAACTTTTGGTCCAATAACTCTTTTTTGAACTGAACCTGAAGAGGTAATTTAAAAGGGAATGTAAATATGAATATACAGAGACTCATGTCATATGGAATAATAGTAATCAACCTAAATCTCCAAAGGGGGGCTGATTAAATGATGGATAGTCCTCTGATGGGATATTCAAACACTCGGGGACTTTTTAACATGGACAGATTCTGAAGATCTAGACGAGAGTCGGAGACGGTTTCAGCTGTCCAGGTCTGGAGAAGATCCCTGGATTATGCTGAGGCACAGTTACTGTGATTGTGTGGCTTTCCTTTGGGAGAGGAGACGGGAGCTGGGCATGCATTATTAACTGTTGACCTGTGGTTACTTTGCAGTCAAATAAAGTGCCCGTGGTGCAGCCATCCCATGCGGTCCACCCTCTCACCCCCCTCATCACTTACAGCGACGAGCACTTTTCTCCAGGATCACATCCGTCACACATCCCATCAGATGTCAATTCCAAACAAGGTGAGAGCCCCGCCCTCCCGGGCCTTTTGCAGCTAAGGAGGAGCTGCGCCTCCTTGGTCTGAGGGACCTTACAGGTGCCTTCTCTCCACATCCCTGCGTGGACCCAAATACATTTGTGGGAGACGAGAGTAATTTATTTCATAGCAATTTTTTATAAGCCATAAGAATTTGTTGTTGCTTCTTTTATGTTTCAGGATTTAAAAAAAAAGACAAAAAACCTACAAGGGCTATTTTCAAAGTGACAGCTCTGAAATGTAGGATCCACAGTACAAGCCAACGTTACACAAATATACTGAAAAGTCCACCCTCGCTGGCCCCTGTAGTTAGTTACTCATTTATTTCCGCATGTACTAGGTGTTGATGCAGTGTTAAAAGAAATGTTAGAAAAGGGACAAAGTAGGAGATGTTCACTTTCAAATGTTACCTTTTTGACCCTTCAGTGATTTATTTTGGTTTGAGGTATATCCGTTAGCTTTTATCCTTTTTGTTACCCAGCAGCACCAACTTAGATATAAGTGACCAAGTACAAAACCATAACACGAATCTGACTTCCCTACACCATTCGCAAGCTCCGCTTCTGTAGCACTTACAGAAGAACGCAGCATAGAGGTCTGAAAGGTCAGAACACCGAGGGGTTGGGGTGGTGGGTGTGGGGCACAAGGTCTGGCCCTCCCAGCCTGCTGGTGCCGTGTGCTGAGAGCAAACCGAGGATGGATTTATCCACAGGGTGGCCTGCCTTCTCTCCGTGTGCATAATGTACTTGGACCTCAAGGGAATTCTTAGGAGTTCAAAATAAAAGACCCCATATACCTGAAACTAATATAATGTTGAATGCCAACTGTACTTGAAAAGGAAGGGAGAGAGAAAAACAAATAAAAGATCCAATAAGACCAAGTGAAGGCGGAGAAGAGACAGCGCCTCACCATTTTGATCTGAAGTGGATAACAAAATGTATTAAGTTTGTAAAAAAGAGTAGAGTTCAGAAGCTGGGTGTTTTTAGGTTAAATACGAAACACCTTCATTTCCCTCCCTGGTTAAAATATGCAACTTTTTTGAGGACCTAGTTACTGCTGGACTTTGACTTGAGTGGAGCCCAAGTACTTTATGTAGAAAAGGTAAGAATCACCTATGCGGAGGTTTCCAGGTTTGCCTCTGTTTTAGTCCTCATTTCCAGTTCCATACTTCCTTTACCAAGGACCTCTAAAGAATAAGAAACATCAAAGACAGGTCTGGGGCTTTACAGTGAGAATGGGAGCTAAGGCATTTTAGGAAGAAGGCCACATTTGAGAGGGAAGGTCACGATTGCGACCTTGGTCCTGATGAGTTTGACATCTCAGAAGGGAAACACCAGCCGGGTGATTTAAATGCCCCAGTCCCAGCCTGAGCTTAGAGACCCACACCTGGGAACTGCAGAGGTGTGGGCGACAGCTTAAAGTAGATGTAAAAACTCAGGCTATCCACAAAAAGAATCCGACAGTATGTTTTATTAAGTGTTTAAGTATTTATTTATTTAAGTTACATGGTGCTTTCTATGTCCTAGGCCCTGTTCTGAGCACTTCAAAATGAACTTATTTAAAATAATAACATGTGTTGGTTTAGTAGTTTTTCTCTTTAAGAATTCTGGGACAGTCCTGCTTTTTTAAAAAGACAACTTCATGACCAGCTACCAATCACATTTCTACTTTATCTTCCGTTTTCATTACTTCCTGCGACCCTACCTTGTTTTGCTTTACCAATTGTAATTATGTCATTGCTTCTCAAATCTTTTTTTTTTTTAAAATAAACTCTCCAGAACTTGAGAAGGCCCAGTGGGCATGACCAAAAGTTGTCTGTTTACAGTTTCTTTGAAGACTTTATTTCATCCTAAAAATCTGTTATTTTTGTGTTCTACCCCATACACTCTTTGTGCAGCTTTTAATGTAAAGATCTTTTGAATTACTTTTGGACCTGGACTTCACATATCCCATCACCATGTATCTCGGGATATGCAAACTTTGATTTGAAAAGAGAAGATTTACGTGACTTTGAGTTTATATTTTTCCATTTGAGTACATTCATCACCAAAAAATATAAATAAATAAAGCTTACTAGGTTTCTTGCTTTCATACCTTTTCTCCTTCGGTCTGCCTTTTGGCTTTATCACGTAGCACGGCTAGTTAGAACACAGTTCTGAGGCCAGAGTCACCGATTTCACAGGTCCCAGGGGGCTGGTTAGCTTTATTTAAACAAACAAACAAAAAAAAGAGTGACATGTTCATACTCTAACGCTAGATATAACCATCCAGTAAATATAAACTGTCTGTCAGCAGAAACCGCTCACATTTGCAAGAACATAACTTTAGGTTAATGTTCCATTAGGAAGCACATCAGTTTTACCTTTCTCTCAGTGTTTGGGGGCAGGGAGGTGCGTGTAGGTGTAGAAAAAGAAAAGGAAGTTAATACCAATCGTTTTGGTTATGTCTGGTAAAAATGGAAAAGAGCTTTTGGTAAGTGGTAAAAGGAAAGAGCGTTTAGGAAATACTGAGTTTACATACCTATTTATATCTTTGTACTCTTCATAGTATCCCGAAAATTAACAAAAGATGTATCGCTTCTACTGTGTGCTGAGCACTTTTCTGTATTACATATACTGATGCATTCATTCTTCACAACCCCTCTCCCATTTTTATTCTGATGTTATGGAGTAGTAACGACTTCCTCGAAGGTATGTAGCGGAGTGGCAAAATTGATATAACCATACAGCCTGACTCCAAAATCATTTTATCTTTATTTACCAGTTACTTACAAAAGCTTAACATTTTTTTAAGGTTATGCTGTGTATAGCCTACAGCACATAGTAAGTGTTCAATAGATACCAGTTAAATGAGTGATGGTAGATGCATCTTTGGTAGATACAGTTCTACTCACCAACTCTGATACTTGTAGGAACCTTAAAGAGGACCTTAAAACAACAATAAGCTGTTCAGAAAACACAGATCCATTTTTGGCTCATGTAGTGGCCAAAGCCCCATCACATCCTTGTATGTGCCTGCAAAACGGTTGATGATGCTGACCCAGGATGGGGAATGGGTCTGTTTGAACACTTTTTATTCACTCGTTCATTAGTTCAGTCATTCAGCAGTGTTTATGGAGAACCTCCTGTGGAGACAACCAGGGTTCGGTGTGTTGACTGGTAAAACATAGTGTCTTTTTCCAAGCAGTATTTAAACTCATGCAGGAAATCCTTTGTACAAACTAACTATAAAACAAAATGAAGAACATCTTTATTACCACATTAAAAGTACAAATAAAATCTTGTAGATTCAAAGAAGAAAGAGTTTTCTCAGAGCTGTAAAAGTTAGTATTCCATGGGAAAGGGGTATTTGAAATAGGAGCATAATTTTAATAGAAATAGTCAAATTAAATGACTAAAATAGGAAGCAGCATGTAGCAGGTGCTAAGTAAATGTTAGTTTTCTCCTACCTCCTTCAGAACAGTAAAAGTAAATCCAACTAATTTATAGACTTTGTTCTGCTGAGTCACCCCTACACAGAGTCACTGATGTGTTCTAAGCGTGTTCAGAACAGGGAGTAACAAGGGGAGCAAAGTTTTAAGCTTATCTGCTTAGAAACATGTGAGTGAAGCAAGGTAATTGCCTGCATCCCAGTACCAAGAGCCCAGGACAGACATGTTTTGTGTGTACCCCACCAGTCACTTCACCTCCCTAACAGAGGGATTAAAGGAGACAAGTCAGGTAGCCTCTGTAACCATAATTTTCAAGTTTATATTTTCGCTAACTTTCCGAAGTCCCTCTCAGTTGGTCTAGTATTTATTCTCAAAACTGAGTGATCCCCCTGCAGATCCTGAGGTTTGGGGAGGTATAGGAATCTCAGGTGAGGGTGCCGGCCAGCTGGGAAAGTACTCGGTGGTCCTGATAGGTCATGAATGCCACTGTAGGCTCCCTTAGGATCACCCCTGCTGCTCAGACCTCCCAGACTGAAGAAAGAAGTCCAGAGTATGAAATCTGGGGTCTACTGTGACCAAAAGAAGCAGTACTTCTATCCAAAAAAAGGAGATTTGAAAAACATTCTTTTAAAAACAGCAAAACATGAGATGGTCATGTAAAAACGTGTAAACTCTCTACTGAGGGGGAGATTAAAGACCGTTCTCCAGCCTACCTACTTTCTACAATTGAGAAATAGTTTGTCCTAACTTCAAAGTCAAATAAATATCAACTTCAAAGGCAACACTTCTTAAGTCATTCCCATATGTTTAAGGCCTTCAGTATCTTTTAGGATGCAAATGAAACTCACAACCAATCTGAACAGTAGAACAGCAAAATACAGAAAGGGCATCTTCCATGTGCTCGCCCAATTCCACATCCTGGCCCATCACTATGTTTACAGCCACGGAATGCATCTTCTACGTCCTCAACTACAAACGTGTGTTTCTCTATGGAAATGCCCTTATAAAGTCAGAGTAGCTGTATAAGGAGACTGTTGTAGCTCTTTTCTATTCAGAATCACTCCCATATCCCCAAATACATTGAATCTAAGTGCTGATATTGTACATTTGCGTACATGTGTCTCACCCCTTCTTTTCTGTGCCCAAGGTAAGACATAAACAAGGAGATGTCATTTGGGACTAGGATTAGGTATAACCTTTAGGTGGTTTTGCCAGTTAGAGGAGAGTGCACTCCAGGGAGTGCGAGCTCAGGAAACAATTCGGTGGCACTGTCGTCGTCTGTGGACTACAACTAATCCAGAGCAGATTGACCTTGGAGCCCAGAGGACTCAACTTGATGAGGAGCTTTGTTGGAGCTGAAGTGGCGGGGACCAAATGAATCATATCAAGTGTGACCATTATGGGGCTGAAGATGATTGCTAATTAACCTTTGATTCTCTGAGGCATCACATTTCCCAAATCTGTGTGTCCGTAAGGGACCCAATACAAATATGAAAGTGGCAATTTACCTAATCCTTGAGCACATGGCAGACCAGCTACTTACGAAGGGCTCTCATTTCCCATTCTACACAAAAACAATGGCCTACCATTTTCTTAACCAAATGAAATGATGCGGGCAAACTAAGTATTTTGAAAGGCTTATTTTGATGGTTTTTATCAGCATATTTACTCTTTCAGGAGTTCCTCAAGAGGTACTGTTTTAACACCTGTTTTCTCAAATGTTGAAATTTTGAGAAAAGATAGCAGACTGACTTCTGTTAAGCAGATCTGATAAATACGTGTTGCTTAACTCTAGACCATAAGAAGTATGGCAGAAAGCACTTTGTTGCCTTTCTGTGGCTGTAAGAGGCCAATGTCCTGTGACTCTGAACACTCTACCTCTCTGTTCTTTTCAATAGGCATGTCCAGACACCCTCCTGCTCCTGAGATCCCTACCTTCTACCCGCTGTCTCCGGGCGGTGTTGGACAGATTACCCCACCTCTTGGCTGGTAAGATCCTTCCTGCAATCTCCAGCCAGGCACTTGAACACATGTTCTGCTTCCTGCTTTATGGAAATTAGCTTTATGAATGATAACACTTGTGGAGCTGAGGAAATTTTACAACAACAAGCAAGGTGGCAACTTTATTTCATTTCAATTTAGAAGATTAAAAAACACACAGACTTTGAAATGGATTGAATCCGTTTGCTTATATGTGTAGAAAATGACTGTAGCATTTGCTTTGAAGCTTATAGTTGTATGGATTCAATTTGTGGCTTTGGGCATTTGCTATGCCTGTACCAAGTGCTCGGTGTGGTTTTTCTCTTCTGTTTTATTTATGAAAACTTATATTTTTGAAAGAAACTGAGACACATTGAATATCTACAAGTATGTACTATCTTTGCTTATAAGTGGCAAGTGATGTAAATGACATGGAAATAGAGAGAAATTTTAACATAACAAAAGCATCTTTTGAATTTTAATGAAGTAAGCTCCAGTTCCAGTTCAGAGAAGTAAAAACTAATGTTTGGGCTCCCCCCTCCCCAGAATCCTATTGCTCTTTGTTCATTCTGAAAATTCTTAACTGTAGCCTTTAAAGTTTTCTGAATTACAAAGGTAAGGGAAAGAAAATATACTTTAGGAAGAAAGAATCACTTTCCATAGTGTAGCCTATTTTTATTATTTTATTGTGAGCACACATCTTCATGTTCCCACCCCTGTCCCTGCTCCATTCCTCCCCTCCCCAGTGCTCACTCCGTGGAAAGGGGACTCCAGCTGGGGCAGTTCTCTCTCTTCAGCTGACCCTCTGCCCCTTCAGGCCCCAGGTCATCGCCCCAGTCTCTCTACCTTGACACCCTCTTGACATTACATTACCTCTTCTTCAGCACGAAGGGGTCATCCTGCCAGGGAGATTGCACCTCACTCTCTTTAGCTTTAGATCTCTTAGTAACTGCTTGAAATAATTGATTGTGCCTACTGGTTCGGTCCTACATCAGTCATTCTGTCTGACACTATCAGTTCCTTAGGGGCAGTAATCCTGTGCCATAGTGTCGGTGGCAGGGGCAAACACGGGGCGTTACAATGAAAGATATGTGAGATATGGAAAACGGGGGGAGGTCGGCTTCTCAGAGCGAGAGGAAATTATTCCAATGAATTCATCTCTTATTTTTTGACTCTAACATGGGAATATGGTGGTGGGGGGGGGGAGCAGTGTTTTTAAAATATTTGTTCATTCTTATATAAGTATGAAGTTTTATTCCCCTCTTTCTTCTTTTTCCTGAAATTCTCAAAGATTCTGATAAAGAATCTGCTAACCTTCTCTGAAAGAAATATTTCACCCTTCTCAGGATTCTGTTATAGTTAATAAACGTTTGTTACATGCCTGCTTTCTTCAAAGCGTTCACGGGGTTGGGAGAGGGGGTGGGATACGGGCAATTCATGAACTGGTTTGTTTTTTGAAGCTGAGGGTGGGGGATTTTCTTCAAGGCCAACGATGCTTTGATTGGGTGGCGGGTAAGGAAGGGAAGCCATTGGATAACTGAAGAAATACTGTGGTCTGTAATACCCCCAAAATTCTATTTGAATGCCTCGCCTTTCTCCCCTCATCAAACTCTTACTGCTGGTTGGTAACTCATGTTTTGTCATTGATGGGTTCCTTTCTTCTGTGACCTCAGGCAAGGTCAGCCTGTATATCCCATCACGGGAGGATTCAGGCAACCCTACCCATCCTCACTGTCAGTCGACACTTCCATGTCCAGGTAGGTAGAGGTGGAAACCGGGCACCCAGGACAAGTCGCTCTTCCTGCGCTTGCATCTTGTGCGCCTCTGCTTGCCTCTCGGTTGGCTAGGAGGGTGCATAGCTCAGCCACGTGTCTGTCTGTGCAGTGTGCCTGGCTCCCACACTAGGTGTTGTAGAGATTCCTGGGTAGGAGCCACACTCTGCGCCCCCACACCAAGCACCAGCCACGCCCACCAAGGGGATGGACTCAGCCACAGGGGCACCTGTGCCTCAAGAAGACTTCACTGCCACCTGGCTGCAGGATGTGACATGTCCCCAAAATGGACATCATAAGAGATTGTTATTCAAAATATGCTGGGAGTGTGGTAAAGGGGAAGGTAAAGACGGGTTTGGTCTGAGTTCTATCATTTACTTTCTTTGAGGAAAGTTGTATCGGTCTAACATGACACTGTTTGAAAATGCCCAGTGAGTCTAGAGCCTTCCTGGACCAAGGCTGTCAGAAGAGAAAGAATGGTGCTTATCGGCCATCAGGCCTTACGGGGTGTGTGTCCTAGTGTGTGAATCAGGCCCTGTGGGGACACAGTGCCGGCGAAGCTCTGTGAGGTCTGCCGCCACCCTGCTCTGTGTGATGCTTGCTTCTGGAAAGGATGGCTTCTGTGCCCTGTGCTTGACATACACACATTTGTGGTGTATCATCTGTGTGTTTGATGTTGCTTTTTCAAGGGAGCTAGCATTTTTGTGCCAGAGTCAAACTTTTGGGTTAGTAACTTTCCTTTCCTAGTGAACCTTTCCTTTTTCTGTAGGTATGAAATTCGCAGTTTCTACGGTGAATTTCAGCTTAAAAAAAAAAAAAACCCACATTATTTGCTTAGCAAATTGTAAATCCAGCCAGGTGGAAGGGGATGAAATTAATATCCTTCCTCTAAAATATATTGTGACATTTTTCAGTATTGCGAGAACTGCCTGATGACGGGAGTTTCTCACAAGCATCATCATGTATCTTTGCAAATGGTGCGTTTAGCAAAGCATTATTATTTGATCAAATATTTGTATTTTTACTGTGCCACCTTAATTTTTTAAAATTTGTGTCTGAAATATTCCATGTCCAAGCAGTCCTTCTGTCCTTCCCAGAGGAAGGAATAAATTGTACGGGCCGTGATGAAAGAGCTGAGAAGGCTGTTCTTGCTGAATTAAATGTTTACTTTAAAGCGGTTTGAAAAGCAACGAGTTCTAAAGCATACCCAAATTTATCCAAAGCTCTTGTTGAAAGTAGTCTTTATTTATTTTATTTTTCTTGCATGGCAGTTTCCCTCCTTTGTGTTGGATGGTGGTGGATATTTTAAGATTATTTTTTTTTATACTCGGCAAGCATATTCGGGAAGAAGCCTTTGTTCAGCGAGTGTAGTTTTTACCTTGATGTAGGACTGTACATATTCTTCCCTTTGATTAAACCCTTCCCCTAATTTTGTTATCAGTTTTCCATAAGACTAGATCTCTCAAACATTCTCTGTAGAAAATTACTTTGGGTGAGGTTAAGGGCAACCTTATTAAATGGGACTGAAGAATATCTTCCTGTCCCTTATTTTCTCAATTGTTCTCTCCCAATATTAGTAAAGAAGCCAACAATCTGAGAAGACTCTCCCTGTGATGGTATCACTGGGAAAACAGGCAGAGGTGTTTCAATGTAATTTCTTTGGCTTTTATTTTAAAAATATTTCAAAAGCTAAATCTTAATAAAGTGTTATATTTCCAATATAATTGTTATTACTGGAATTACTTGAAAACTGCTTTGCAAGAAAATTGACTCCATTTTTTTTTTTCTTTTATCCTCTGGCCTAGAGCGTCCCAGGAAAAATGCCAGATTCCACTGTTAGTTTGGGGAAAGAAAGTTTTTATACAAGGAATAATTATAAATGTTTTCCACCTGAGTACAGAAAGGAAAGACATCATCAGCCCACTCTAATTCACAGCTAATACGCCCGTGTGTAACTGCCAGCAGCAGTCAGTGGGTGGTTTCAAAATTCCATCCAGCCTTTGCTCCAGCAGCCACTAGCACGTATTGTTTCTTCTCTTTCCTTCTTTTAGGTTTTCCCATCACATGATTCCTGGTCCTCCTGGTCCCCACACAACTGGCATCCCTCACCCCGCTATTGTGACACCTCAGGTCAAACAGGAGCACCCCCACACTGACAGTGACCTGATGCACGTGTGAGTATGCGTGTGGCCTCCCCCGTGAGTGTCTGAAGACACTGAGGGTGGAAACAGTTTCTCCTTCACTGTGGTTGAACCTTCTCCCCTCCTTTATTATGGAAACCAGGGTAGCTGTGCTTTGCACGCTCTGCTCTGCCCCTCAGGACTTTTAATCAGGTGATTCTCACTGCCAGCTGATTGTGATTCTGAGATTGGGAAGGAGAAGAGACCTCAAAAGGTTAACGCAACCTCACCAAAATGGAGGGATGTTCAGAGCACAGGCATTGGGTATCTTGAGATACACAGCCACCGCTACCAGATTTCAGTGGGCTCTGAGGGCTGGGAGCCCCTGGTGGTCCCTGAAGCGGGCAGGAGAGTTCAGTGCATGCCCCGGGGGAGGGTCCCTGTGTTCAGGCTTTCAAAGCACAGACAAGTCAAGGGAAAGGGGCAACCCGCCCAGGATAGGCTCTGGCCATGTACAGGAGCCAGGGGCTAAATTCCTTGAAGAAGTTAGGAATGGAACTTCTTAATCTAGGGTTTGCAGACCAGGACAGGAAGATAGGGGAGCAGGAAACACGAGATAGTCTATAAAGTCGCTGCAAATGTAGCCCTGGCCTGTGGCTCAGTTGGTGGGTGTGTCGTCCGTAAACTGAAGGGTCGAGGGTTCAATTTCTTGGTCAGGGCACATGCTTGGGTTGTGGTTTTGGTCCCAGGTCCCAGTTGAGTGCAAGAGGCAACCATCCCATCCATCAGTGTTTGTCTCCCTCCCCCTCTCTCCCACTCCCTCTCCCTCCCTTCCCCTCTCTCTCTTAAAAAACAACCAACCAACCAAACAAACAAATCCTGCAAATGTAGGCAAAGTCAATATGCATTTGTTTGGGGGAGAGAGTCTGAAGTTTCATTAGCTCTTCAACTGCCCCCTACCCCCACCCCACCCCCCCCAAAAAAAGTTAGGAAGCTCATCCGAAAGAGGAGTGGCCACTTACTTACAATATAGGGGCGGCTTTTCCCAGGTGATCCAGTTGCTCAGCCTCCCGGCCCTAAATAGAGCAGCTCTACACACCTATTTCCACTTAGTGTTCAACACCTGTGTAGCCCCAGGCAGACTTTCGCTGACCAAAGGACGGATGCTCACCCAGAGGGGCTCTCCTAAGTTGGTGTTCAGGCTTGTGGAGAGCTGGAGGGTTGCCCCAGCCCAGGTTTGACTGCTGATGTAAACAGATGCTCTGCTTCTCTCCAACCCCTTCCGGTCTCTTCCTCATGCTGCCCACCCCTCCTGCAACACCACCACACCCACCTTTTAGGAAGCCTCAGCATGAACAGAGAAAGGAGCAGGAGCCAAAAAGACCTCACATTAAGAAGCCTCTGAATGCTTTTATGTTATACATGAAAGAAATGAGAGCCAACGTCGTGGCCGAGTGCACCCTGAAAGAAAGTGCAGCTATCAACCAGATCTTAGGCAGAAGGGTAAGTGGTGGGGTGGTGAATAAATGTTTGTGGGAGCTGTGGCACTGCTTCATCAAAACCTGCCCAAGTGAGCTGGCACATCAGGTGGTCACAGTGGGCGTTTCGGGGGTCACCAGCCACTTTGGGAAGTAACAAAGAGAACAAGCTAAGTGATAGTCTTTCTGAGGATTAAATGATATAAAGCATTGTAAACAACTTAGATTGTACCTGGCACATAAAAAACTTCCTGGAAATGATAACGTCTTTTCCTGTTAACCACTCTTTAAATATTATTTACTGCCTTTTATGTGCCAGGCACTGTAGTTAGGCAATTAGATAATAATTGCTGAATACAATAGATATGGTCCTTGTCTTCATGGAGTTTAAAATTTTGTGACACGATACTGATACTAGGCAAGTAATTACCTGATAAATGCGTAATTAAAATTGTGACATACACTGTGAATATAAAGAACAGCTTCTGTGAGAAAGAACAACAGGAGGCTGGGGAAGGGCCCATCTGGGGAAACAGTATGTAAGCGGAGACCTGAGGCATGAGTGGGGGCTAACCAAGTGCTGAGGGGGAGAGGTGGACGCCGTTCAGATGGAGCCCCACGTGCAGACTCACGTCTGAGGCGGGAAAGGCCTGGGCCCACATAGAGAGCAACGCAAAGGCCTTGGCTGACCAGGGTGCTTCTGGGTGAACCCTGGCCAGCAGGGCCACATTTCCCATGATAGAAGCAGATCTGTGTTACTCAGAAGCTTTAGGTGGAAGAGCTTATATGAGCCAGAGACATCTTTGTTCTAGAAAAATCACTCTCTGATTCTTAAAGTATACATGGGCCAGGTTTCTGGATTGCCCCTTTTCTTACCGTCCCTTCTGTCACCCTGCCTACGAGATTTTTGTGAGCACATATTATGTACCAGGCGCTAGGTTGTCACCAAGACAGACGCTAAGCTTTTTGTCATCCAACCAACCAGCCAAAAGGCTAGTCAGTTTTTTTAGGTGCTTTTCTCAGTTTTGAAATGTTTTTAGTTAGGTATCTGAAGAGTGGTGAAAAAAATTGCATTTTTTAAATTCAAATAACATTTTCCCTGTAGTTACATTGTCATTTTAGAAAAGCTTCATCATAGTTGTTGATGCTCAACGTGAGTGGGCGGTGGTTTCTTAATTATGTGCGTGCGTATTTGATTTTGCAGCCTCTCAAGAAATTCATGATTTGCAAATGAGCCTTCGCTTAGGGGGGGGGGGGGCGCGGGGGTTGCCTAACAACCTTTGTGAAACTCAGAGGACCATGTTTGAGCTGTCATTGATGATGATTTTCACCACGTTTGTTACAGACCTAATACACTTCAGCATTCATAAGAGAAAGCACTGAGGAGATTGCGGGCAGAGAGAAGGAGGCTTTCTTGCATTATCGATTCCTGTTGAGTAGCAAAACATGCAGCTATTTCCAATCTGCACAACACCAGGGCTTCAGGGTTAGGGTGCGGTGACAGATTATAGCTTTTTGGTGCCCTGCATACAATACTCTATCTCCCTGTGGATTCTTAAACACTTAATAACAATAATTACAGTGATTTCCCAAGCTAGATCGTAGCAGATGAGTGATTCCCATCATCTTTGAAAAACTCTGCCTTAAAAGCTTGGAGACTGATGACCGTTTCCGCTGACCCTTTAAGAGAAGAAACCAGAGGAAAAGTTAATGTCCTTATTTCAGTTTGTGTAAAACTCGTAGCTTTTTTCCTTCCTTTTTTGAGCTAAAGGTCCCCTGTCCCTCCAGCAGGAATTCTTTCCCTTCTCAAGAGAGTAAGTAAGGATATGATAGGAGGTATGATTCCTATTTTTAATGCACGTTTCCCACAGTTGCTACTTTCTCAGCTCCCTTAACAATCCCCAGATCAGAGCATGTGTCCTACGGGATGGTTCTCATTTGGGGTCTCTCTCTGTCTTTGATTTGGACACCTGTTTCTATTTATAGGTCTCTGAGATCTTTGATTAAGATCAGGTTTTCTGTCCTTTTCATAACTCCCCTCTGGCAGGGTAGTCCCTGCTAGTTCTTTAAAGTTCCTGGCTTTAAAATGATGAAGTTTTACACTGGGATAATTATAATCCTTAAAAGTGGAACTTCAACCTCTGAACATGTTATCTTTTGATTTTTATGCAACTTTACTGTA